>KV017293.1:375433-386387 GCA_001598015.1 Dorcoceras hygrometricum
GTGGTGAACTGAAATTGGAAGGCTACACTGGTTCTAGCTTCCAGTGTGACGTGGATGATTCGAAGTCAACCTCTGGATTTGTATTCATGCTCAATGGTGGTGCTGTCTCTTGGAAGAGTTCCAAGCAAGACACCATCGCGGATTCAACCACTGAGGCTGAGTACATCGCAGCATCAGCTGCTGCTAAGGAGGCCGTTTGGATAAGGAATTTTGTCCAAGAGTTGGGCGTCATTCCTAATGGAGTTGGTCCAGTCCCGGTATACTACGACAACACGGGTGCCGTTGCGCATGCAAAGGAGCCTAGGTCTCACCAAAGATCCAAACACATACTAAGGAAATACCACATAATCCGGGATATTGTGGCTAGAGGTGACATAGCAGTTGAGAGAGTCGCCTCTGCGGACAACGTTGCTGATCCACTTACGAAGCCCTTGCCTGGACCGTTGTTTGAAAAACATCGTGAAACAATGGGACTGCGTCTGATGAGTAGTTGGCTTTAGGGCAAGTGGGAGATTGTTAGAGTAGATGCCCAACTAGCCAACTTGTGGCGTGTGGGTTTATAGACTCTTGTATGAAACAATCTTTATATATGATATTCGCATTTATTATATGGCATTCTTTACTTTCATTGTGTTGTATAATGATTAACAATTGCGTTGAGTAAAGACCTAGAATGCACCATAGTGTATGTTAGAAGTGATAGTGGGTATGATGACTATCATGAAACACATCTAATAGTCACTGTGTATTCTGAATTAGTTCCTAGTCGATTGGGCCGTCAAAATGAGGATAAGGCCGCCCGAGATTGGGACTAGTATCTGCGATGCGAAGTACCATGTTTCATTGGTAGGGAACATTGTGATGTTCTGAGCATGCAGATAGATAGTGACCTGGTGATCTATCGAACTACCCTCGTTCAGACTTTCCAAGTGGTTACCATTTGTCGAGTGGATAAGTCCGAGGTCTTGGTTGTACTGATTAGTCCTCACGACCCGAAACGTCATTGAGACTCTACATGATAGGCGTCTCACTTTGACTCGTTTGCCGACTCACTTGGGCTCATCAGACGGCGGGATTGGGTGAGACCCCGATGCATGTAGGAGTCGATGCATCGTTGTCGAGGATTCACCGCTCGCAGACATGCGTGGATATCCTATGCTATCTGAGGGGATAATAGTGTATAAATTTCTGGCCAGAGTACTAGAAGTGTTTTAGGTAAATGTGTTTACCTAGTTACACTCGCGACGTCACTATTCGATCTCCAAGATGTATGCATAGCTATCGGATCTTTAGCGACTCTCGATTTACCAATGGTCGTTGATCTGATCGGGGTATATGGATTGAAAGGACCGTACTGTACGCTAACCACGACCAACTGGTTCTTGCAGGCACTATCAGTGATACCTAGGGGATCTTGGGGCGATGTTGCTAGACGCTCTTACCATGATCCGATGGGCAAGTCCGGAATTGTGATCCCGGAGCCACAATGGTTGTGGGCCCACGGCTAGCTGTATCCCTGAACCATTGAGGGTCACACAAGTACTGGATTCGAGATTCCCGCATGGATACTGAGCTCAATGTGTTGAGCACTTGAGGAGAATTTTGGGGAGTGCGACTTCCTAAAAGTCAACAGGGGTCAAATCGTGATTTCCGCTGTTGAGGGGCAAAACGGTCATTTTGCACTGGGGTTCTGAAAAATGGTTTTTCAGATCATAGTATTCAGTTTTGGAAACTGATTCGATCGGTCCGATCTGATCGGCGATCGGAGTTATGATGAAGTCACGGTGATGGGGATGAACCGAATGTTCATCCGTTGGACCCGGGCCTGATGGGCCGGTCCAAGTCCATCATTAAGTCTACTTAATGTAGACTTAGTCCAAAATCATAACACACTATACAAACACAAAACCCTAGAGCAAGAAGCCGCCGCCCCTTT
This sequence comes from Dorcoceras hygrometricum, assembly GCA_001598015.1. Classification (NCBI taxonomy): domain Eukaryota; kingdom Viridiplantae; phylum Streptophyta; class Magnoliopsida; order Lamiales; family Gesneriaceae; genus Dorcoceras; species Dorcoceras hygrometricum. Next base: position 377,370 of record KV017293.1, read on the forward strand.
CTCCTCCAACCTCACGCCGTCGCCGCCGTGTCTCACGCGCCGCCGCCGCCGCCTTGCTTCGCCGGAAATTGTTCCGGCCAACTTGACGAGGAAAATCCGTCCGCACTGATCTCGTCAGGCCTTCTAGTGCAGGCTGATGAAGGAGTCTCCCTTTCGGTCGTGGACCTGATTGACGTAATCTACCGCCATATACCGTGAAGTGCCGGTTTCCTCAAACTGGTCGAAGCCAGGCACGAGTTGCCAGCAAGGTAATAAACTAAAACACCCTATGAATGGTTCATAGCTTGCATGTTTGGAATTGTACTGATCGTCTCCCGACCCATATTTGTTCTTCCGTTGCCTCGCCGGGAGGCGTGATTCGGATCCGCCACGGTTCCCCAACAACAGATAATGTCTCCAAATCTTCAAGGCAAAAACCACTGCTGCTAACTCCAAATCATGCGTAGATAATTCTTATCATGGTTCTTCAACTTTCTGGAAGCATACTATATTACCCTACGATCCTACATCAGCACAGCTCCTAAACCTAGCTTGGAAGCATATGTGTAGATAACAAAAATCCCTTGCTCCGAAGGCATGGTTAGCACTGGAGCCTCTATCAACGCTTGCTTCAACTTCTCAAAACTCTGATGACAACTAGAGTTCCATTCAAACTTAAATTGTTTCCTAGTCAACGAAGTCAATGGAACCGTTGTCTTCGAGAACCCTTGAATAAATCGCCTGCAATATCCAGCAAGTCCCAAAAAGCTCCTTATCTGAAACATATCTGGGCACAGGCCAGTCTCGCACAGCTTCGACCTTAGCTGGGTCAACTTCTAATCCATCCTTAGAAATGATGTGACCTAGAAATACAACCTTCTCCAGCCAAAACTCACACTTGCTAGACTTAGCAAATAGTCGCTTATCCTTCAAAACTTGAAGCACTATCCTAAGTTGGTTAGCGTGCTCTGAGCTGGTCTTGGAATATACTAAGATATCATCTATAAATACGATGACAAATTGATCCAAAAATCGCTGGAAAACTCTATTAATCAAATCCATAAAAGCATATGGAGTGTTGGTCAATCCAAAAGGTATTACTAAAAACTCATAATGGCCATAACGTGTCTTGAAAACTGTCTTATAGACATCGGCCTCTTTGATATTAAACTGATGGTATCCAGATCGCAAATCTATCTTAGAAAACACTAGCTGCTCCCTTCAATTGGTCGAACAAATCCTTAATCTAGGGCAGGGGATACTTATTCTTAATGGTAATGTTTATTCAACTCACGGTAATCTATACACAATCTTAAGCTCCCATCTTTCTTCTTAACGAACAAAACAGGGGCTTCCCAAGGGGATGTACTAGGTCGTATAAATCCCTTATCCAACAGATCTTGAATTTGTTCCTTCAACTCTTTCATCTCTGTAGGAGCAAGCCTATAGGATGGTCTGGAAACAGGAGCTGCTCCAGGTACTAAATCGATAGCAAATTCGAACTCTCTGTCTGGAGGTAGTTCACTGATGTCATCTAGAAAAACTTCTGGAAATTCATTCACCACCTCCACATCATTCAGCTCGAGCTGGTTAGAAACAGTTATGGAAGATAAGCTTGCCAAGAATCCTACTCCACCTTTTCTCAACAGCACTAGGCCTTCAAAGATGAAATAATGCGAGGAACTCGCCTAAGCTGGTTAGCTTCAAATGAAAACTGGGATCCATTGGGTGGTTTAATGGTTACTGTCCTGAGCTTAAAATCGATCACTACCCCATACTTAGGTAACCAGTCTATTCCCAAAAGTGTGTGTTTATCTCAGGACCATGCTCTGATACCAAGTTGTGACGAACAAACCAATGGGAATCAACGGAATGGGGTAAGTGGAAAATCGAAAGGAATAGAATGACTAAATGCGAAATGTTGTAAGCTGTATTCCCTACAAAAATTGAATGTAAACAGTTGACGCCAAAAGTGAAAAGTAAAAACATATTTGGTATATAAGAACTTCAGATTTTGATTACAACAGTCGATATTACAACTAATGTAACTCTATATGAATTCTCTATTGTTGTAATGGATCTTAATACAGTTTTCGTTAAAAGATAAAAAACAACAACAGCTCTGGTTTCGCGGAAACGCAGGCCTTTGACAAACACACGCAATCCCCCTAATCTGATTCAGCTCGCATCACCCGCCTGCCCCTGAGCTGCCTCACCTGCATCAGGAAAAGTAGTGAGCCTAGGGGCTCAACAAGTAAAACTGAGGATAACAAGATCACATAATGTAGGCATAACTGAATCTTAATACTTAAATTAAAGGAAGTTATCTGTACTCAAATCTTGCTACTGAAAATATAGATCGGAACTTCAGATCTGAATCGCTTTATATACTGTATGACTTATGGTCTAGAGGCTCTCTGGTGGTCCTGGTGCATGAAGCATGTTATCTGAATTCATTAACTCTCTGTGAAGGGATTACAGTAATTCCATAATCCTGTCCCTTATGATGAAGGGATTATAGTCATACCGTAATCCCGTCCCTTCCTGATTGACCGCGTCCTCTATGTCATAAATCCTTAAAACTGAAACTTTATTTCATGTACTTTAAAAATAGATTTTATACATTGCTCTTGATCGAAGACCAATCGTTGAAAACTGGATTATTCACTGTGATGAAACTCATTTTATCTTTAAAAACAACTTACTGAGTGTACAGCTTGGCTACGAGCTGATGATAGCAAAACCAGCTCGGAAGAATGCAAAAAATCTCTGGCTAAAGGAAATAGATCCCTATCGTAAAAAACAGCTTTGGCTACATAAAACGGATCTTGGGTGTGAAACAGATCGTGGGTGTGAAGAACAGCTTTGGCTAACGAAATTAGCTTAAGAACAGGAAAACAGATTTGGTTCTACGATAAACAGCTCGCGCATAGTAAAACAGATTTGGTTTAAAGGAAACAGTTTCCGCGCAATAAAATGGTAACATAAGCTTCATAAGAAGAATTTCAGCTTTGGAAAGTCACTCAGCTTGGAGAAAGCCAATCAGTTTAACAACGAATCACGCAGTCTGGTCAAGGAAAATAGGCCAGATCTGCTTAGAAACGACTGTACTGCTCTAGTTCAGACAGTCTCTAAACAGACTAGCTCAACTTATTCGACCAGAACATAGTCCCGATCTATGACACCCGAACCCACGGGAATCACGAATTGGGGTAAATAAAAATTTTCGAATAAAAAGAAGGGCTGAAAGATAATTTGTTATAAGCTGTATTTCTTATAACTTAAAAAGAAACTGAAACAAGAACACAAATGCTGACAAACATTTTTGCGGAAAAACAAATTCTATTATATATTGCAATTGCGAGTTACAACATCTGAAATTCTGTTTGAATATACAACTGTTGTAATTGATGTAATACAGATGCCTAACATACAATACAACATCAGTTATGACACGGAAAACGCTGGCCATTGATAAACACAACACCCAGCGGCTGCTATCAATTTTCACCTCCTGTTCGCTCCTCAGCTGTCATACCTGCACCATTTTAAAAGCTAATGAGCCTAGGGGCTCAGCAAGTAAAATCTGAGTGATAACAATTTCATTTAATGCAGGCAGACATCTGAACATACATAACTTGAGTTAAAGGAATCATCAATACATAACGTTTCATAAACATTTATTTCTTTCATAAACTTGGAGATAGAGGATAATAGCCCAGATCTCATCATCAATATCATTTTCTTTTGATTTATGGCTTAGAAGCTCTACTTAGGTCCGTTTTGCACTTTGATCAAAATGACTTCTGATATCAGTTTTAGCATATAGCTCATATGAAAGGGCAGTCGACATCTGGACGACTACTCATCCTTCTCCTTGGTGACCGTCTGTTATCTATGCCATAAATCCTTAAAATAAACTTTTGTTCCTTTAACATCCTTTCTTTTTTGAAATCTCTTTAAACATCATCGAGTTCCATCATTTTCGCTTCCCATTTTAAAAATTTACTGAGTATCGAATTCGACTGCTGGGAGCTTATCGCAGAAATGAAATCAGTCGTAACAAAATGGAACAGTACTTTGAAACAAAACAGATCTTCACTGTTCACGTTTATCGTAAAACAGCTGCAAGAATATTTGTGAATACTTGAAACAGACGTGGCTTGGGATACTGTTTGAATAGTGAACAGCTGTAACTATGAAATAGAATTGGTCACTCAGCTGTTAACGAATTGGTTCTGGTCAAATAGATGTCAACGCAACTAAGTTGGTCAACTCAGACGTCAACACTACTTATACAAAGGCTTTCAGGTGTTGAACAAACCAACAGCTGAATACGAATTAAAGCAACAGCTGGTTACGAAACAATGCAACAGCTGATTACGAAACAATGCAACAGCTGATTACGAAACAATGCAACAGTTGGTTACTCAATAAAACCAACCGCTGATGAACAATAAAACCAACAGCTGATGAACAATAAAACCAACAGATGATGAACAATAAAACCAACAGCTGATGTGAGAAATTCTCGAAACCAAAAGCTGACTTTAAACTTGGTGTTGCTGTTGGAAAAGCGGTGGCGGATCCGGATCCCGTCTCCCGACGGCGCAGCGGAAGTTTAAAATTAGCGTCGGGAAACGTTCAATACAATAAAGGAAATCTACAAACATTCATAGGGTGTTCGTAGATGATTACCTTGCTGGCGTCTAGGCGCCTGGCTCCGACCAGTTTCACGAGGAAACCGGCACTTCAAACTGTAGGCGGCGGTAGATCCTCCAATCAGGTCCACGACCAGATTCAATCTTCCTCCGTCAATCTGAACTAGAAGACTTGACGGATTTGCCACGGATGGAATCACCTCGAAAAGCTGATCGGAACAAGTCCGACCACCCTATGGACGGCGGCGACGCGGCGGCGCTACGGCGGAGGAGCGGCGGCCGTGAGGTGGAGAAGAGGAGGGGCGGCCGAGAGCTTTAGGTCTAGGGTTAGGTTATGAGATTGAGTTATGTCATAATGAAGCCCTAAGTCTCCTTTAATAAGACTAGTAATGAACTTGGACCGGCCCAACGGGCCCGGGTCCAAATGACGATATCCATCACTGCGACTTCGTTACAACTCCGATCGCCGATCATATCGGACCGATCGACTCAGTTTCCAAAACTGAATATCATGATCTGAAAAACCATTTTTCAGAACCCCAGTGCAAAATGACCGTTTTGCCCCTCAACAGCGGGAAATCACGATTTGACCCCTGTTGACTTTTAGGAAGTCGAACTTCCAAAAATCCTCCTCCTATGCTCAACACATTGAGCTCAGTTTCCGTGCGGGAATCTTGAATCATGTACTTGTGTGACCCTCAATGGTTCAGGGATACAGCTAGCCATGGGCCCACAATCATTGTGGCTCCGAAATCATAATTTCTGACTTGTCCAACGGATCATGGTAAAGCGCCTAGAAACATCACCCCATGATCCCCTAGGTATCACTGATAGTGCCTGCAAGAACCAGTTGGTCTTGGTTAGCGTATAGTATGATCCTTTCAATCCATATATCACGATCAGATCAACGACCATTGGTAAATTTAGAGTCGCTAAAGATCCGATAGCTATGCATATATCTTGGAGATCAAATAGTGACATCACGAGTGTTACTAGGTAAACCCATTTACCTAAAATACTTCTAGTACTCTGGCCAGAGATTTATACACTATTATCCCCTCAGATAGCATAGGATATCCACGCATGTAAGCGAGCGGTGAATCCTCGACAACGAAGCATCGACTCCTACATGCATCGGGGTCTCACCCAACCTCGCCGCCTAATGACCCCAAGTGAGTCGGCAAACGGGTCAAAGTGAGACGCCTATCATGTAGAGTCTCAATGACGTTTCGAGTCGTGAGGACTAATCAGTACAACCAAGACCTCGAACTTATCCACTCGACAAATGGTAACCACCTGAAAAGTCCGAACGAGGGTAGTTCGATAGATCACCAGGTCACTATCTATCTGCATGCTCAGAACATCACAATGTTCCCTACCAATGAAACATGGTACTTCGCATCGCAGATACTAGTCTCAAGCTCGGGCGGCCTTATCCTCATTTTGACGGCCCAATCGACTAGGAACTAATTCAGAATACACAGTGACTATTAGATGTGTTTCATGATAGCCGTCATACCGACTATCACATCTAACATACACTATGGTGCATTCTAGGTCTTTATCCAACACAATTGTTAACATTATATAAAAATAATGAAGATAAAGAATGCCATAACAAATGTGAATATCATATATAAAGACTGTCATATACAAGAGTCTATAAATCCACACGCCACAAGTTGGCTAGTTGGGCATCTACTCTAACAATCTCCCACTTCCCCTAAAGCCAACTACTCATCAGACGCAGTCCCATTGTTTCGCGATGTTTTTCAAACAATGGTCCTGGCAAGGGCTTCGTAAGTGGATCAGCAATATTGTCCGCAGAGGCGACTCTCTCAACTGCTATGTCACCTCTAGCCACAATATCCCGGATTATGTGGTATTTCCTCAGTATATGTTTGGATCTTTGGTGAGATCTAGGCTCCTTTGCTTGCGCAACGGCACCCGTGTTGTCGCAGTACATCGGGACTGGACCAACTCCATCAGGAATGACGCCCAACTCTTGGACGAAATTCCTTATCCAAACGGCCTCCTTAGCAGCAGCTGATGCTGCGATTTACTCAGCCTCAGTGGTTGAATCTGCGATGGTGTCTTGCTTGGAACTCTTCCAAGAGACAGCACCACCATTGAGCATGAATACAAATCCAGAGGTTGACTTCGAATCATCCACGTCACACTGGAAGCTAGAATCAGTATTGCCTTCCAGTTTCAGTTCACCACCCCCATAGACCATGAACATATTCTTAGTCCTTCGCAAGTACTTAAGAATATCCTTCACAGTCTTCCAATGCAATTGGCCGGGGTTGGCCTGGTAGCGGCTCGTGACACTCAGAGCATATGCGACATCCGGTCTAGTCGAGATCATGCCATACATAATACTACCTATTGCCGAGGCATATGGCACACGTGTCATACTCTCTATCTCCTCATCAGTCTTCGGACACATAGACTTAGATAGAGTGACCCCGTGGCACATAGATAGGTGTCCTCTCTTGGACTCTTCCATAGAAAATCTCTTAAGTATGGTATCGATGTAGGTAGCTTGGGTGAGTCCGAGCATCCGTTTAGATCTATCCCGATAGATCTGTATTCCAAGAATATAGGATGCTTCACCCATGTCCTTCATCGAAAATCTACTAGACAACCAGAATTTAGTTGATTGCAGCATTCCTACATCATTCCCAATGAGTAGAATGTCATCAACATAAAGTACGAGGAATGTCACAGCGCTTCTAACTACCTTCTTGTATACACATGGCTCCTCGGGATTCTTGATGAAACCAAATTCCTTAATTGTTTCATCGAATCGCAGGTTCCAACTCCTCGATGCTCGTTTGAGACCGTAGATCGATCTCTGAAGCTTGCATACCTTATGCTCGCTTCCAACAGATGTGAAACCCTCAGGCTGCGTCCTATAGATCTCTTCCTTAATGTTTCCATTAAGGAACACAGTTTTCACATCCATTTGCCATATCTCATAGTCGTACCATGCGGCTATGGCTAACAAGATTCTAATCGACTTGAACATTGCGACTGGCGAGAAAGTTTCATCATAGTCAACATCTTGCCTTTGAGTGCAACCTTTCGCGACCAGTCGTGCCTTGTAGGTCATTACCTTACCATCAGGCCCAAGTTTCCTCTTGTATACCCATTTGCATCCAATAGGAACAATTCCTTCGGGAGGATTAACAAGAGTCCAAACTTGGTTAGCTTGTATTGAGTCAAACTCAGACTGCATTGCTTCAAGCCACAAATTAGAATCAACATCGGAAATTGCCTCCTTGAAAGTTCTTGGATCAGATCCAACAACTTGATCACTTTGATCATCCTCAAGGAGAAAACCATATCTTTCAGGAGCCCTAGGAACCCTTTCGGATCTCCTAGGTGCTACCATTTCTGGTACTGGCTCTGGAGGTGCGGGAGACTCACCTGGTACTTCGATTGGATCTCGAACCTCTTCGAGTTCTACTATTTTGCCCTTTCTATCAAGTAGAAATTCCCTTTTCATAAAGGTGGCATTCCTAGAAACAAACACCTTTGTTTCACTTGGATAGTAGAAGTAGTATCCAATGGAATTCTTTGGATACCCAATGAAGTAGCATAAGATGGATCTCGTATCCAGCTTATCTCCCACTGTTTGCTTCACATAAGCAGGACATCCCCAAATCCTCATGTATGAGTACTTGGGTGGTTTGCCCATCCATATCTCATATGGAGTCTTATCCACTGCCTTGGTGTGGACATTTTTCAACAACATTACCGCCGTTTCGAGCGCATAGCCCCAAAACGAGGTAGGAAGTTCAGTGAAGCTCATCATAGATCGAACCATGTCTAACAGGGTTCGATTACGATGCTCCGCTACACCATTGAGCTGTGGTGTGGCCGGAGGGGTCCACTGTGCAAGAATCTCATTCTCTTTTAGATAGTCTTGAAATTCAGTACTCAAGTATTCACCACCTCGATCGGATCGAAGTGCTTTAATACTTTTGCCTAGTTGATTTTCTACTTCAGCCTTGAATTCTTTGAACCTTTCAAAAGATTCAGACTTGTGTTTCATCAAGTACAAGTACCCATACCTAGAGTGATCATCGGTAAAGGTGATGAAGTATGTGTGACCATATTTAGTACCAATACTAAATGGACCACACACATCAGTATGGATCAAATCCAATAGGCCTTGAGCACGCTCACCCTTGCCCTTGAAGGATTGCTTAGTCATCTTTTCCTTAAGACAAGATTCACAAGTCGGTAGGGAGTTAATGTCTGACAGATCAAACATGTCACTCCTAACTAACTTGGTTCATCCTACTTAGAGAAACATGACCTAGCCTAGCGTGCCAAAGTTGTGCTGGGTTTAAGTTATCATGTTTCCTTT
>KV017293.1:397140-419697 GCA_001598015.1 Dorcoceras hygrometricum
TCCTTCTGCTGAAAGGCTTGTCTTTTCTGTTGCCTTTCCTCATCAACATCTTTCCAATCCCTTTCAATTTTCAGGGCTCTATCCACTGCTTCTTGATAGGTCCTTGGCATAGATAGCCTAACATTCATTTTGAACATAGGCTTCAATCCCTCCACGAAATGACTCAGCTTCTCCTCTGGGTCATTTCCTATTAATGGCACAAAATAGCACCCTCTTTCAAACTTCCGCACATATTCCTGTACGGTCAGACTCCCCTGCGTAAGGGTCAAAAACTCCCTCTTCAATTCATACCTCTTACCAGCCGTGAAGTATTGCTCAAAGAATACTTGTTTGAAATCTGCCCAAGTGAGATTTATCAAATCTACAGACAATTTGACTCATTCCCACCAAATCATCGCATCCTCTCTCAACATATAGATAGCACACCTTGGCCTATCTAAATCAGACATCTGGAGGTATTCAAAGATAACCTCCATTGATTTGATCCAGCTTTCAGCAACTAGTGGATCATTTGTACCGCTGAACTACTTTGGTTTTTGCCGTCTGTATTTTTCTTGAGGATCATCATTACTTGGTCCTCTGCTGGAAGATTGGCCATTACCTCTATTGTTTTGCTCTATCAGCAGTCTTAACAATTGAGTAATATTAGCATTATTGTCAGTGTTGGTTTCCTCTATGGGATTACTTCTTCTACCTCTTCCTCTTCCTGACATCTTATATTCTATAGCCCGTAATCCACCACATATATATATCAGAACATGCTAAATAATTTAAAGACAATGCTCTGAAAATAAACTCACAACTTAGAGGAACGGACGATGAACTCTGATTCAGCTGACGGTGCGTGTGTTTATCTCATAACGTTGCTCTGATACCATGTTGTGACGCCCGAACCCACGGGAATCACGAATTGGGGTAAATAAAAATTTTCGAATAAAAAGAAGGGCTGAAAAATAATTTGTTATAAGCTGTATTTCTTATAACTTAAAAAGAAACTGAAACACGAACACAAAAGCTGACAAACATTTTTGCGGAAAAACAGATTCTATTATATATTGCAATTGCGAGTACAAAATCTGAAATTCTGTTTGAATATACAACTGTTGTAATTGATCTAATACAGATGCCTAACATACAATACAACATCAGCTATGACACGGAAAACGATGGCCATTGATAAACACAACATCCAGAGGCTGCTATCAGTTTTCACCTCCTGTTCGCTCCTCAGCTGTCATACCTGCACCATTTTAAAAGCTAATGAGCCTAGGGGCTCGGAAAGTAAAATCTGAGTGATAACAATTTCATTTAACGCAGGCAGACATCTGAACATACATAACTTGAGTTAAAGGAATCATCAATACATAAACGTTTCATAAACATTTCTTTCTTTCAAAAACTTGGAGATAGGGGATAATAGCCCAGATCTCATCATCAATATCATTTTCTTTTGATTTATGGCTTAGAAGCTCTACTTAGGTCCGTGTTGCACTTTGATCAAAATGACTTCTGATATCAGTTTTAGCATATAGCTCATATGAAAGGGCAGCCGACATCTGGACGACTACTCACCCTTCTCCTTGGTGACCGTCTGTTATCTATGCCATAAATCCTTAAAATAAACTTTTGTTCCTTTAACATCCTTTCTTTCTTTGAAATCTCTTTAAACATCATCGGGTTCCATCATTTAAAACTCTCGCTTCCCATTTTAAAACTTTACTAGGTATCGAATTCGACTGCTGGGAGCTTATCGCTGAAATGAAATCAGTCGTAACAAAATGGAACAGTACTTTGAAACAAAACAGATATTCACTGTTCACGTTTATCGTAAAACAGCTGCAAGAATATTTGTGAATACTTGAAACAGACGTGGCTTGGGATACTGTTTGAATAGTGAACAGCTGTAACTATGAAATAGAATTGGTCACTCAGCTGTTAACGAATTGGTTCTGGTCAAACAGATGTCAACGCAACTAAGTTGGTCAACTCAGACGTCAACACTACTTATACAAAGGCTTTCAGGTGTTGAACAAACCAACAGCCGAATACGAATTAAAGCAACAGCTGATTACGAAACAATGCAACAGCTGATTACGAAACAATGCAACAGCTGATTACTCAATAAAACCAACCGCTGATGAACAATAAAACCAACAGCTGATGTGAGAATTTCTCTAAACCAAAAGCTGACTTTAAACTCGGTGTTGCAACATCAATCGACAGCTACGCTATCAGTTGTTATCTATCAAACCAGACTTTATACTGATTCGACTAACAACATCCGATTACATAACGTCCAATTCTGATATTATAAACCACTGAAAGGAAGGAACATTCATAAATATTCTCAGATCAAACTCGAATCCTCAGTATTACAAAAACACCAGTAACTTTCTGGACAAACTTGGAAGCATAAAAACATCATTTTGAACCCAATCTTTCCTTCCTTCGTTCATGCGTAAATCATTTTAAACATGAAATTCAACATATCTTAAACATACAGGCAAGCAGATCCATAAGATGAATAAAATCAATATATGCTTTAAATAATGTAGCAAATGATCAGCTTTTACTTGCCTTAAACAAATCTTTGCAACCGTGGTTAATTCCGGCAGAATCTTCTCCCTGAGCAATACACGAACTCCTCTGGAAAATATTTTTAAGAACACTAAAGATTTTCTTTGTAAATGATAATGATCTTGCTTTCAAAACAAGTTTAAATATGGAAGGGATTAGTGGCAAGGTGCTATGTTTACAAAGCATGACACACTTCAAACAAGTTGTGAAATTTTAGTAAAATTCCCTTTTATCTTATTTTAAATTTTTAAAACACTAATCCCTTTTCAAAAGAAATCATTTGTCCTCCTTAAAGATATTTTCAGTCGATTTGAAACCTGCTCATGTATCGCTCTTGGAGTCATCTGCTGGAACCAGCCGCGACGCATCTTATTTTCTGAAATCAATGAAATCAGCAAATGCATAACATTTAAAATTGCCATTTTGGCCCATGAAATTAATAAAATGCATAAATGAGGTCTTATGGATTTTGGGGCGTTACAACTCTACCATCCTTATTGAAATTTCGTCCTCGTAATTTTACGTACCAAACAAATGTGGGTAAAGGGAAAGCATATCAGCTTCTGTCTCCCAAGTTGCTTCTCGCTCCGACTTATTAGACCATTGTATCTTAACCATAGGAATACTACGGTTTCTTAGTTTTCTAATTTCTCGGAGGAGAATTCTTTCTGGTCTTTCTTCATAACTTAAATCTGGTGCTAATTGAATTGGCTCATGACTTAGCACATGCGAAGGGTTGGGAATATATTTCCTCAAATCTGATACATGGAAAACATTATGCACTGCTGACAGCTGCGGAGGCAGTGCTAATTGATAGGCTAGTGTTCCTATCTTCTCCAAAATCTCATACGGTCCAATATACCTTGGACTCAGCTTTCCTTTATTTCCAAAACGCATTACTCATTTCATTAGAGCAATTCTCAAAAATACATGATCACCCGCTTCAAAATTCAGTTCCTTTATTCGATTATCACCATAACTTTTCTGTCGGATTTGAGCAGCTTTTTTCTCTTATCTTTCTAACAGCTGCTGCTGTTTGCTCCACTACGTCTGGTCCCAAACCAGCTCTTTCACCAACTTCATCCCTATGGAGTGGTGTTCTACACTTTCAACCGTAGAGAGCTTCATATGGAGCCATCTGAATCGAAGCCTGAAAACTGTTATTGTAGGCGAACTCTACCAGTGGAAAATTCAGATCCCAGCTTTCTGAAAAATCAACAATACATGCTCTGAGCAAGTCTTCTAAAATCTGAATCACCCTTCAGATTGTCCATCGGTCTGGGGTGAAACGCAGTGCTAAAGGTCAACTTTGTACCCATAGCTCTATGCAAGCTTTTCCAAAAAGCTGATGTGAACTTTGGATCCCTATCTGATACAATAGAAATCGGAACACCATGAAGCCTCACTATTTCTTTTACATATAAATCTGCATATCTTCTCACCTCGAATGTTGTTTTAACTGGTAAGAAATGAGCAGACTTAGTGAGTCTATCAATTATAACCCAGATGGAGTTATATCCTTGAACAGTCCTTGGTAAATCAGTTACAAAGTCCATCACTATACACTCCCACTTCCATTCTGGAATGGGCAGTGGCTTCAGCAATCCAGCTGGTTGCTGGTGTTCAGCCTGCACCAGCTGACATGTTAAACATTCAGCTACAAATCTAGCAACATCCCTCTTCATTCCTGGCTACCAGTACAACTGCTGGAGGTCCTTGTACATCTTAGTACTTCTGGGATGTACTGAGTATGGAGCTGCATGAGCTTCTTTCAAAAGATCAGCTCTCAAATCATCTACTTGGGGTACCCAGATTCTCCCCATGTATCTAACTACACCATCTTCTGAAAAGTAGAGGTTGCTGCATCTTTCTTTATCTTGCTTAACCCATTTCGGCAACTGCTCATCTTTCAGCTGACTCTCTTGAATTTGGTCTATCAGATTTGATCTTACTGAGAGGTTTGCTAAAATCATATTACTGCTGCTGGACACTATTTCAAGTCCAAACTTTTCAATATCAGCTGCCAACGGTTTCTGAACAATCAGCTGAGCTAATCCAACAAACTTCCTGCTTAAAGTATCAGCTACCACATTTGCTTTTCCTGGGTGATAGCTGATCGTACAGTCGTAGTCTTTAACCAGCTCCAACCATCTCCTCTGCCTCATATTCAATTCTTTCTGGGTAAAGAAGTATTTCAAACTCTTATGATCTGTAAATATCTCACAGTTCTCCCCATAGAGATAATGTCTCCATATATTAAGGGCAAAAACAACAGCTGCCAGTTCCAAATCATGCATTGGATAATTCCTATCGTGATCCTTCAGCTGTCTAGATGCGTATGATATTACTTTACGATCCTACATCAACATAGCTCCTAAACCCAACTTAGATGCATCTGTGTAAATTACAAATTTTCCTTCATCAGATGGCATGGTTAACATAGGTTCTTCTATCAGCGCTTGCTTTAATTTGTCAAAACTGTTTTGACACTCAGCTTTCCAGTTATACTTCACTTGCTTCCTTGTTAACGTAGTCAAGGGAACAGCTATCTTAGAGAATCCTTGGATAAATCGCCTATAATATCCGGCTAAACCCAAGAAACTCCTTATCTCTGCAACAGTATTTGGTATTGGCCAGTCGCGAACAGCTTCTACTTTGGCTGGGTCAACTTCTATCCCATCCTTAGAAATAATATGGCCTAAGAACGATACCTTCTCCAACCAAAACTCACATTTGCTAAATTTAGCAAACAACTGTTTATCTTTCAAAATCTGAAGAACAGTTCTCAAATGTTGAACATGCTCGCATCTGGTCTTAGAATATAATAAGATATCATCAATAAATACCACTACGAACTGGTCTAAAAATGATTGGAAGACTCTGTTCATTAAATCCATGAAAGCTGATGGAGCATTCGTAAGTCCAAATGGCATAACTAGAAATTCATAGTGCCCATACCGAGTTCTAAAAGCTGTTTTATAAACATCTGCTGCTTTAATTTTCAACTGATGGTATCCAGACCTCAAGTCGATCTTAGAAAAGACTATAGACCCTTTCAGCTGGTCAAACAGATCTTCTATCCTAGGTAATTGATACTTATTCTTAATTGTTAATTTGTTCAGCTCTCGGTAATCTATACATAGTCTCATACTTCCATCCTTTTTCTTAACAAATAAAACAGGGGCTCCCCAGGGGGAAGTACTTGGTCTGATAAACCCCTTTTCCAACAGATCTTGTATCTGTTCTTTCAATTCCTTCATTTCTGATGGAGCTTAACGGTAAGGTGGTCTAGAAACTGGAGCAGCTCCTAGAATTAGATCAATTGAAAATTCCAGCTCTCTATCTGGTGGTAGTCCCTGAACATCTTCTGGAAAAAGCTTGGGGAACTCACTTACCACTTCTACATCTGACAACTGGGGTCTACTGGTTACGGTTAAAGATGATAAACTAACCAGAAATCCTACTCCTCCTTTCCTCAAGCAACGTTGAGCCTTAAGAGATGATATTATTCGAGGAATTTACAAATATGCTTAGCTTCAAACTTAAAGGAATCTCCTCTGGGTGGATTAACCGCTACTGTCCGAAGCTTAAAGTCTATTACTACTCCATACTTGGTTAACCAATCCATTCCCAAAATCATATCAAATTCGGGCATTGGCAATATGATTAAATCAGCAGTAATTTGATGCCCTTGAAGTTTAAGCTCTAAACTCTTAAATACTTCATGAGATATCAATTCTTCTCCTGACGGTACTGATACACAGAAACCTACAGCTACCTGGTCGGGCTTGATGGGCAATTTCTTAGCAAATTCAGCAGCTATAAATGAATGAGTGGCTCCTGAATCTATTAAAGCCATGGAAGGTAATTCAGCAATCATAATCTCACCCATAACTATCGTCGAGTCTGGGTTGGCTTGATTAGTTGTCATTACAAAGGCTCTGCTGGTCACCAGTTGCTTTGATTTTGGACAATATTTCAAAATATGTCCCGGCATTTCACATTTATAGCAGACATTTTGTCCAAGTCTGCATTGTCCAGGATGATTCTTGTGGCACTTAGGACATTCTGGCCTATTATTACCAGCAGGAACAGAGCTAATAGGTTGAATCGGTAGAGGCTTCTGCTCCTGAGGCCTCTGCTGGTTCTTGTTTTGTTTCTTGAACGGCCTCTGGACCTTCTGCTGAAAGGTCCTGCTTTTCTGTTGCATTTCCTCATCGACATCTTTCCAATCCCTTTCAATTTGCAAGGCTCTATCCACTGCTTCTCGAGAGGTCCTTGGCATAGATAGCCTAACATTCATTTTGAACATAGGCTTCAATCCCTCCACGAAATGACTCAGCTTCTCCTCTGGGTCATTTCCTATTAATGGCACAAAATAGCACCCTCTTTCAAACTTCCGCACATATTCTTGTACGGTTAGACTCCCTTGCTTAAGGGTCAAAAACACCCTCTTCAATTCAGACCTCTTACCAGCCGTGAAGTATTGCTCAAAGAATACTTGTTTGAAATCTGCCCAAGTGAGATTTATCAAATCTACAGACAATTTGACTCCTTCCCACCAAATCATCGCATCCTCTCTCAACATATAGATAGCACACCTTGGCCTATCTAAATCAGACATTTGTAGGTATTCAAAGATAACCTCCATTGATTTGATCCAGCTTTCAGCAACTAGTGGATCATTTGTACCGCTGAACTACTTTGGTTTTTGCCGTCTGTATTTTTCTTGAGGATCATCATTACTTGGTCCTCTGCTGGAAGATTGGCCATTACCTCTATTGTTTTGCTCTATCAGCAGTCTTAACAATTGAGTAATATTAGCATTATTGTCAGTGTTGGTTTCCTCTATGGGATTACTTATTCTACCTCTTCCTCTTCCTGACATCTTATATTCTATAGCCCGTAATCCACCACATATATATATCAGAACATGCTAAATAATTTAAAGACAATGCTCTGAAAATAAACTCACAACTTAGAGGAACGGACGATGAACTCTGATTCAGCTGACGGTGCGTGTGTTTATCTCAGAACGTTGCTCTGATACCATGTTGTGACGCCCGAACCCACGGGAATCACGAATTAGGATAAATAAAAATTTTCGAATAAAAAGAAGGGCTGAAAAATAATTTGTTATAAGTTGTATTTCTTATAACTTAAAAAGAAACTGAAACACGAACACAAAAGCTGACAAACATTTTTGCGGAAAAACAGATTCTATTATATATTGCAATTGCGAGTTACAACATCTGAAATTCTGTTTGAATATACAACTGTTGTAATTGATCTAATACAGATGCCTAACATACAATACAACATCAGCTATGACACGGAAAACGATGTCCATTGATAAACACAACATCCAGAGGCTGCTATCAGTTTTCACCTCCTGTTCGCTCCTCAGCTGTCATACCTACACCATTTTAAAAGCTAATGAGCCTAGGGTCTCGGCAAGTAAAATCTGAGTGATAACAATTTCATTTAACGTAGGCAGACATCTGAACATACATAACTTGAGTTAAAGGAATCATCAATACATAAACGTTTCATAAAAATTTCTTTCTTTCATAAACTTGGAGATAGGGGATAATAGCCCAGATCTCATCATCAATATCATTTTCTTTTGATTTATGGCTTAGAATCTCTACTTAGATCCGTGTTGCACTTTGATCAAAATGACTTCTGATATCAGTTTTAGCATATAGCTCATATGAAAGGGCAGCCGACATCTGGACGACTACTCACCCTTCTCCTTGGTGACCGTCTGTTATCTATGCCATAAATCCTTAAAATAAACTTTTGTTCCTTTAACATCCTTTATTTCTTTGAAATCTCTTTAAACATCATCGGGTTCCATCATTTAAAACTCTCGCTTCCCATTTTAAAACTTTACTGAGTATCGAATTCGACTGCTGGGAGCTTATCGCTGAAATGAAATCAGTCGTAACAAAATGGAACAGTACTTTGAAAAAAAAACAGATCTTCACTGTTCACATATATCGTAAAACAGCTGCAAGAATATTTGTGAATACTTGAAACAGACGTGGCTTGGGATACTGTTTGAATAGTGAACAGCTGTAACTATGAAATAGAATTGGTCACTCAGCTGTTAACGAATTGGTTCTGGTCAAACAGATGTCAACGCAACTAAGTTGGTCAACTCAGACGTCAACACTACTTATACAAAGGCTTTCAGGTGTTGAACAAACCAATAGCTGAATATGAATTAAAGCAATAGCTGGTTACGAACAAATGCAACAGCTGATTACGAAACAATGCAACAGCTGATTACGAAACAATGCAACAGCTGATTATGAAACAATGCAACAGCTGATTACTCAATAAAACCAACCGCTGATGAACAATAAAACCAACAGTTGATGAACAATAAAACCCACAGCTGATGTGAGAAATTCTCGAAACCAAAAACTGACTTTAAACTTGGTGTTGCAACATCAAATCGACAGCTACGCTATTCAGTTGTTATCTATCAAAACAGACTTTATACTGATTCGACTAACAACATCCGATTACATAGCGTCCAATTCTGATATTACAAACCACTGAAAGGAAGAACATTCATAACATTCTCAGATAAAACTCGAATCCTCGGTATTACAAAAACACCAGTAACTTTATGAAAAAACTTGGAAGCATAAAAACATCATTTGAACCCAATCTTTCCTTCCTTCGTTCTATGCGTAAATCATTTTAAACATGAACTTCAACATATCTTAAACATACAGGCAAGCAGATCCATAAGATGAATAAAATCAAAAAAACTTGGAAGCATAAAAACATCATTTGAACCCAATCTTTCCTTCCTTCGTTCATGCGTAAATCATTTTAAACATGAACTTCAACATATCTTAAACATACAGGCAAGCAGATCCATAAGATGAATAAAATCAATATATGCTTTAAATGATGTAGCAAAGGATCAGCTTTTACTTGCCTTAAACAAAGCTTTGCAACCGTGGTTAATTCCGGCAGAATCTTCTCCCTGAGAAATACACGAACTCCTCTGGAAAATATTTTGAAGAACACTAAAGATTTTCTTTGTAAATGATAATGATCTTGCTTTCAAAACAAGTTTAAATATAGAAGGGATTAGTGGCAATGTGCTATGTTTACAAAGCATGACACACTTCAACCAAGTTGCGAAATTTTAGTAAAATTCCCTTTTATCTTATTTTAAATTTGTAAAACACCAAACCCTTTTCAAAAGAAATCATTTGTCCTCCTTAAAGATATTTTCAATCGATTTGAAACCTGCTCATGTATCGCTCTTGGAGTCATCTGCTGGAACCAGCCGCGACGCATCTTATTTTCTGAAATCAATGAAATCAGCAAATGCATAACATTTAAAATTGCCATTTTGGCCCATGAAATTAATAAAATGCATAAATGTGGTCTTATGGATTTTGGGGCGTTACAACTCTACCCTCCTTATTGAAATTTCGTCCTCGAAATTTTTACGTACCAAACAAATGTGGGTAAAGGGAAAGCATATCAGCTTCTGTCTCCCAAGTTGCTTCTCGCTCCGTCTGTTCGACCATTGTATTTTAGCCATAGGAATACTACGGTTTCTTAATTTTCTAATGTGACACCCAAACCCAATGGGGCCACGAGAAATGGGGTAAACAAAATTTTCGAATAAAAGAAGGGCTAAAAGATAATTTGTTATAAGCTGTATTCCTTATAACCCAACAAGAAACAAAACACAATACAATTTCGAAGATCAGCAGATACTCAAATGTGGTATCAGAGCGGGTTTTCTCAGTGTCTGAACATTTTACTCATTTGTATTATTATATATGTCGGTCTCTCACTCTAAAATTCCTATGTTCTCCAAGGAGGAATACGATTTCTGGAATATCCGGATGCAAGCGCACCTAGCTGGACAAGATGACGACATGTGGTTTGTAATCACTAACGGACCAATGTCAATACTGAAAGTAAACACTGCTATTGCTATAGCTGATGGTGCACCTCAATGGATTGAGAAGCCAAGACAGGAGTGGAGCTCCGAAGATAGGAAGAAATTAAATCTTGACAATGTCGCAAAGGACATACTATACAAGACGCTAGACAATAACATGTTTAGCAAGATCCAGACATGCACCACTGCAAAAGAAATCTGGGAAAAGCTGGTCCAGATTTGTGAAGGAAATGAGGAAACAAAAGAAAACAAGCTGATTGTAGCCTTGCAAAAATTTGAGCTCATTAAGATGAAGCCTGAAGAAACCATGGCCGAATTTGATGAAAGATTTAGCTCTCTGGTAATCGAACTAGCCAGACTGAATAAAACTTACAGCAACAGAGAGCTGGCCCTAAAACTAATGCGCGCACTCCCCAAGGAATGGGATGTAAAGACTATGGCCATGAGGAAGTCGAAAGATTTGAACAAACCTGAAGACATACGAGTTCGAACTAGAAACCAGAGCCGAAACGGAGCCATCTACATCTCAACCAACTAAAGCTCTTGATGCTTCTATCCCAGATCAAAGTCCATGTTCTACTGACAGAAGATCGACAGATGAGATGAGCAAGGATGCAATGGCTCTGCTTATCAGAAAATTTGGAAAATTCATGCGGAAGCAGAACTCTCAACCCTTCTCATTTAATTATCCCAAGAAAAATTTTAACAATCCTTCTGAAAATAAATGCTATAACTGTGGTAGGACTGGTCATTTCATGGCTGATTGCAATAAGCCAAAACACGATGAAAAAAAACGACCTGACCGTAGCAGCAGCAAGAACAAGAAGGATAAAAAGATATATCGAAAAGGGAAGAGTGAGAAAGCTATGGTGGCAAAAGAGAACAAGTGCATGGGCTGAGCCTGATTCAGATGAATCAGGCTCTAAAGATTCCTCGTCAAGCGACAGTGAAGATGAAGTACAGTGTCTCATGGCAGATGACACTGAGGAGGTATTTGATTTTTCAAACCCTGAATTTACACAAGAGGATCTTGTCACCGCACTAAATGAAATGGTTCTTGAATACAAGAAACTTTCTCAATCATTCACGGAGTTTAAAGCTGAAGAAGAGAGTTGTGCAACAAGCGCTGAGTTAGCTAGCTCAGGTGCTATGCAGGCTGCTCTAAGTAAGCTTAGAAAATGAGAATGCTGAGTTGAAAAATAACAAGCGCTGAGTTAGCTAGCTCAGGTGCTATGCAGGCTGCTCTAAGTAAGCTTGAAAATGAGAATGCTGAGTTGAAAAATAGGTCAGAGGAGATATTCTGTGAGAATCAGCGATTAACTGAAATAATAAACTCCTGGACAAAATCCTCTGTCTCATTACAGAAACTGCAAGGATTTACTAAACAATTTGGTGATAAAACCGGATTAGGTTACTGCAGCTATGAAAGCAGTACCTCAGAAATCAGCAGCAATCCAAGGCAAGGAGGAACAAAGTGTAAGACAATCAACTTTGTAAAATCCAGCCGGGAACATATTGCTGAAGAAAATTCTGGTGATAAAGTGATGGCAGATAGGCCCTTGATCCGGCAAGGAAGATTTTGTGGGCTAGGATACACTGCTCCTGAGAAGCATCGGGAGAGCTGGCTAAACAAAAGAGTTGAATTTGTAAAAAGAAAGCCTAAATTCAACCAGCTCAACCAATCTTCAACTAAGGACAGACAGTACAAGCCACACTATCTAAAGCCCAGATCAAGAAACGCTTATGCTGCCTATCACAATCACACCAGAACAAAGAACACACACGGATCACACAAAAGCTTTGATGTATACACTGGTAAATGGATTACTATTATCCAAGTGTTCCGAAAGGTCTAATCAAACCTGGAATCAATTTAATCAAAGGGTAGCAAGTTGTATTGATTTGTGATTGTAGGAACGAAAGGCATCCAGACTGGAGCAGTCTACGTGGTATCTGGACAGTGGATGTGCCAGGCACATGACTGGGGATGCCAAGCTGCTCTCAGATATAAAGTCATGCAATGGACCTAAAATCACTTTTGGTGACAATTCAAATGGTAACACCGTGAGTAAGGGTAAGCTTACCCATGGTAACTTTACAGTAAACAATGTACTTCTTGTTGAAAATCTGTATTACAACTTGATTAGTATAAGTCAGCTGTGTGACAGTAACTATTCTGTTAAATTTCAAAAACACACATGCACAGTTCTTAGTCCAGAGGGTCTGACTATTCTCATAGGATATAGATCTTGAAATACCTACAAAGTAGATTGGTCAGACCAGCCGCATAAAGAGCACACTTGTCTAGTTGCTGACTCTTCAAAATGTTGGTTATGGCATCAACGGTTGAATCATTTGAATTTCAAAACTATTGCCAATTTGAGTAAAAACGAGTTGGTCGATGGCCTACCAAATTTAAAATTTCAAATGACAAGGTTTGCTCCGCCTGTCAGCTGCGGAAACACATCAAATCTACTTTTAAACTCAAAGGCAATACAAAAACCTTTCGAAAGCTGGATCTCTTACATATGGATCTCTTCGGTCCAATATCCGTAACTAGCTTAGGGGGAATGAAATATAACCTTTTTGTGGTCGATGATTTCTCCAAATTTACTTGGGTATTATTTTTGAAATCAAAAGATCAAACTGCTGACCAGCTGATCAAGCTTTTAAAACGTCTTCAAAATGAGCAGTCTTGTAAAGTAAATCGGATAGGAGTGATAGAGGAACAGAATTTGTAAATTTTAAAATCTCCTCCTATCTAGATGATATTGGAATCAAACATGAGTTATCTGCAGCAAGAACACCTCAACAGAATGGACTGGCTGAGCGTAGAAATCATACTTTGAAAGAAGCTGCCACAACCATGCTTGCTGATTCTGGCATCTCAAGTAAATTTTGGGCTGAAGTAGTCAACACAGCTTGTTATACTCAAAACATATCAATGATAAACAAACGACTTGGGGTCACACCCTACGAGATCTGGAATGGCAAGAAACATGATATCTCGTACTTCAGGGTGTTTGGATGCAAATGTTTCATCCATATCAATGGTAAAATGTACTTACGAGCTTTTGACGTAAGATCTGATACATGTACATTTCTGGGATACTCAGCTGTTAGCAGAGCATATAGAGTATTCAACCACAGAACGTTAACAGTGGAAGAATCAGCTCATGTGGTTTTTGATGAGACCAGTCTTCAATCATCATCAGCCTCAAAGTTAAATGATTTATGCACTCGTCTTGAATCTATTCATCTAGAAGAGTCAAGTGAAGACGAGGAGCAACCTAGACAGCAAGCTGATGATCAGCACGACTTGACCAGATCAATTACCAGCGCTGACATTCCAGCTGTCGAGCAAGATAATCGGAATCATGATCTAGCCAGTCCAGAACGATCTGGCGTTGATAACATCGTTCCAACAAGCAACACATCAGCAGATGGCATCTCAGAAGAACCAGCAAGAACATAGGGGGAACAGCACGATCCATCTACCTCATACGGACCAGATCTTCGGTGGACTAAGAATCATCCACCTGAGTTGGTAATTGGTAATCCGACTGCCCCTGTTAGGACACGAGGCCAGATGCATGAATATCTTAATTCGGCATTCATATCTCATACAGAACCTAAGAAAATCGAAGAGGCTCTAGCAGATCCCAGTTGGATAGACGCTATGCAGGAAGAGTTAAACCAGTTTGAACGTAGTAAAGTATGGCATCTAGTCCCTAAACCAGACAATGAACATATAATAGGAACCCAGTGGGTTTTTAGGAACAAACTAGATGAACAAGGAACCGTAGTTCGAAATAAGGCTAGGCTCGTTGCGCAAGGATATAGGCAAGAAGAAGGCATCGATTTTGAAGAATCATTTGCGCCGGTAGCTAGACTGGAGGCTATTAGAATATTTCTTGCGTATGCCTCTTTCAAGAACTTTAAGGTTTACCAAATGTATGTTAAAAGTGCCTTCTTGAATGGTATTCTGAAAGAAGAAGTATATGTCTCACAACCACCTGGCTTCACTGATCATACCAAACCAGAACACGTATACAAGCTAGACAAAGCTCTATATGGTCTAAAACAAGCTCCACGAGCTTGGTATGATATGTTGTCCAGATTTCTCCTTGATCATAATTTTATGATTGGTTCGGTAGATAAAACATTGTTCAAATTCGCAAAGAATAATCACATTCTACTTGTACAAATATACGTTGATGATATCATTTTTAGATCAACTGACCATAAATTGTGTGAAAAATTTTCTAAGTTGATGCAGGAGAAATTTGAAATGAGTATGATGGGAGAATTGACATTTTCCTTGGCCTGCAAGTCAAACAGCTTGAGGATGGAATTTTCATCAGCCAAGCCAAGTATACTAAGGAACTTCTAAAGAAGTTTGGGATGGAAATTTCTCTCCTATAGCTACTCCCATGAGCACCTCCATCAAGCTGGCTTAGCAGTCGAGGTAACCATGTATCGAGGGAATAATTGGCTCATTGCTATATCTCACTGCAAGCAGACCAGATATCATGTTCTCGGTCTGCATGTGTGCCAGGTTTCAAGCTCCAAAACAGTCTCACTACATGGTTGTTAAACGCATTCTTAAGTATTTGAAAGGAACACAAAATGTCGGTCTTTGGTATCCCAAAGACTCCAACTTGAATTTAATTGGATACAACGATGCAGATTATGCAGGGTGTAAGATTGATCGTCGAAGCACAAGTGGAACGTGTCAGTTTCTGGGTGATAGGCTCATCTCATGATTTAGCAAGAAGCAGACATCAATCGCTACGTCAACAGCTGAGGCTGAATACCTTGCAGCTGTAAGTTGTTGTTCTCAAATATTATGGATTCAACAACAACTTCGAGATTATGGCGTTGAGTCACAAGAGGCACCCATCTTCTGCGACAACACAAGTGCAATTGCGTCAAAATCCAGTGATGCATTCTAGAACTAAGCATATTGATATACGACATCATTTCATTCGAGACCACGTGCTTAAGAAAGACGTCCGAGTGGAGAATGTGTCTACAGATCAGCAAGTGGCGGACATCTTCACCAAGCCACTACCGGATGCTAAGTTTTCTTACTTTAAAAACATCTTAGGTCTCCTTGAAATGACGTAAATTTTTTCTGAGTGCATCAATTCAGGGGGAACAATATGAGTCAAACAGATAGCCAAGAAAATCAACCGGTTGCCATCGAGCTGGTAGGTTTCGAGATGGTTACAATCAAGCTTGTTGTTTTTAAGCTGATTGATACCATATCGATCTGGTCCGGCTCGAGGTACAGCATGATGTTATCATGTGGTTTGCCTCAATTGTTTCCAGCTGTTATGTCCAAATTGAACGGACGAGATTGGGTTAATACTTACAAATTTATTTTAAATTCGGACGGTCATCTCTTCGAAATTTCAAAAGTCTTTTAAAATTAGACGATGACACGTGTCTCCAAAAACCCTTCTCTCTCCCCGCTCAAACAAAAACCACTTTTTCATTAGCACGCTATCAATATAGTTCGAGCAGTATAGCATCAGTACCAATTGTTGCAATATACTAAACTCATATCAAATCGCTTCAAATTAACTGCTAGCAATGGCTTCCTCCCTCTTCGTCAACACTTTGCAGGTCGAATTCACGTCAGTGCTTACTATGGAACATGCGGGAATGGTTCGTATGTTCAAAACTCTCGAGGATACCGGATTGCGTGGATTTTTAGAAGGTACTAACCCTATATTTGAATCTGTTATTGTTGAGTTCTTCTCGTATGCACGAGTTATTGCTGGAACTATTGTTAGCACTGTGTTTGGGCAAAATTTGGTGGTCACAGAAGAAATTTTTTCGGGAATGTTCAAACTTCCGATTGAGGGTATGCAGAACTTTTCTGGTATTCCAAACGAAACAATCGCTGAAATGAGAACTAGGTTCTCTGCTACTACGGTACCGTTCCAAAGTTCTGGTAAGCAAAAGATTTACACTTCGAATACCGCCTATTGCATGACATAATTGCGAAATCTCTCTGTGAAAAAGCCGGATCTTTTGACAAGGTTACCTGTGAAAAGTTTGAAGTCATGGTAGCAATCTCGGCTGGTCTATCAGTCAATTGGGGTCGCATTCTGTTTCAACGATTGCTCGCCATGGTTCAGAATCCAAGAAAACAGTCTCGAGGATTCATGGTTCAAATCAGTATATTGATGGAACTACTGGTTCGGCCGATCTCGGGACAACGACTAAGCTACATGATAAGAAGGTTCTGACAAGCAAACAAGTAGAAAACTATATTAAGACCAACCAAGGAACTACTCCGACAGAGGAAACTGCAAGCAACACTGAGGGTGGGACGTCACAACAAGTACCACCAAGAGTCTCAAAGTCTCTTGTTGATGCCACCGAACAAAATATGCCCAACCCTAAGAAAAGGAAACACAAGGGTGGAGCAACAAAGACACAAACTAAACAGGCTGCCACACAAATAACCACGACGCCACCAGACACTACTGCAACAAAAATTGTTGAGAATAGAGAAACCGTGGTTTCAACAAATTTTGATCCTGAGGAGGATTCGAAAACCGACTCGTGTCCGTTGGTGCAACTTCGATGCAAAAAGAAGCAAGTATCTGAGTCGTCTGATTCACTCCATCTCACGCACCTCTGGAAACGAATGCGGACACAGAGGCAGCACAAACCGAGCGGTTGGACTAATACACTAAGCCTGATCCGATTTCAGCCCTCACCAGCAAGTATCTGAGTCGTCTGATTCACTCCATCTCACGCACCTCTGGAAACGAATGCGGACACAGAGGCAGCACAAACCGAGCGGTTGGACTAATACAACTAAGCCTGATCCGATTTCAGCCCTCACCACTGCACCCGAAGAATTTCCTGATGAACAAATTCTACAAGGAGGGGGTGTTGATAACTTCGCTGACAATCTGGATCTTTATGATCAAACAGAGCAAGACGAGCCCAACAATCAAAACGTCAATGTTGATAGCCCTCATCAGATTGTTCCCACTGAAGGGGAAGGAACCAACGCTGATGATGAACAACGAGATCATGGCTCTCAAGATCCTACGACATTGGACATCAACCTCTCTGAACAAGGAAAAGGCGAGGTAAACCTCGACGACGGTCTGAATAATGATGCTCGGACGGAGCATGAAAGGCAACCAGAGCCTGATTATATCGCTGATGCAAGCGAAAGCCCTCTCCATGATTCCATCCCAATTATTCCTGAAAACCATGAAGGCAACGTGGCCTATCAGCGCACAGCAAATAGCCCTCAGAAAGCTGACGATGTAGTACAATACAAGTTGCACAGGAAGGTGGTAACCCAGACATGGTCGAAGACTATTGCACTCAGTTGATAATGACTGCAAGGGAAAAGGTTTCCTCACGCATGGCCATTTTTTAAGAATGGGTTCACTTTCGTCTGGAGGTACGCCTCAAGGATTTTT
This sequence comes from Dorcoceras hygrometricum, assembly GCA_001598015.1. Taxonomy (NCBI): domain Eukaryota; kingdom Viridiplantae; phylum Streptophyta; class Magnoliopsida; order Lamiales; family Gesneriaceae; genus Dorcoceras; species Dorcoceras hygrometricum. The sequence goes on from KV017293.1 coordinate 415,123, forward strand.
CTTGTTTTCAGTCGATGGTTGATATTGAAGAACAGCTGCTCGAATGGGCAGAGACTGAGGATATTACTGAGATATCCGAGTGACGATCGCTCATCCTCTATAAGCTTCTTGAAACAGAACTGAAAAGCTCTATCTGGCACATCTGGCCAATTTCAAGACCAATGTTGTCTCTACTCATCATGACTTTGAGTGTATTCGCTGACTGCATCAAGAGCTCCGGTTAATTGCTGCTGCACATAGACATCACCGTGGTTTGGTGGGTTTACCGTTTACTACTCCCGAATGTGACTTTCTTCCTAAGTTCTCTCCTGCACTAGAAATATATAACTTGACTGGTACCACACAAGGATCAGTGCTGGACACATATTCACAACATGAGCACCATGTAAATCAGACTGCGACACATGATTCTTATGAGCATAAGGCTCAGGAAAACGAGCCCCTCATTCAAAAGGCTGACCATGAACATCAGGGCCAAGATAGACAGGGCTCTGTAGAAGGGGTTGATCCGAGGTTAAATGCTATTCCAATTTCAGCTATCAATACAGAGGCCATTCCGCGTACCGAACAAGATGTCTCTCCCCATCAGGATCCAGATTTCTCAAATTTACAGTTAATTGCTACAGCTCCACAGGAATCTTCCACTCTCCAGCTTCTACATACTGCTACCCAGTCTCTCAATGCTATATCCACTCACGTATCCTCCCTTGACCAATCATATGCTCGACTTCGTGATGATACGAACATCACCAGACATCACACTACCAATCTACGCGACGAGCTCAAAAGCACGACTGAAGGATTTGATATCAGAATTGATGTTCTGGAGCGAACTCTCACTCAACGAATGGTTGACGAACTAGCTGTGGTAAAATCTCAGCTGGCCGTTATAGTTGACGATTTAAAGGAGTCAGGTGCTGCCAAAAAGGGGGAAGGTGGATTAAGTAGTAGACCAAGGGAAGGGCCAAGTGGCCGTGGGCTGACTGGAGGACGGGGAGGATCAAGTTCACAGGGTGGAAGAGGAAGAGGAAGAAGTGATGATCCGGAAAGATTTAAATATTCGAAATGGTTCTAAGTCATAGGATGATCTAAAACTGTTTGTCAAGGAACGAATTAACTAGCTTTTATCATGACTTGGCATTTGATTCATTGATCTACTTTTACCAATAGGGTTTTGGCATCACCAAAAAGGGGGAAATTGTTGGGATATAAACTCAAGAAGTTTTGGTGATGAAATACTTAACAGAAAAAAGACCCCGTAAAAGAGATCATTCAAACCAAAGTGTCAAGGACCGGACAAGACTTATCACGTTCAACGGAGAAATTAGCTCAAAGTGTTGAGGTCAAAGTCAAACCAGCCTGAAGGTATATCTCAAACAAGCTGAACGACGTAAAGCGCAAGAAACCATCTTGGTTGAGTGAACCAGCTGGATACTAAGTCAGCAAAATCTAAATCAGCTGGATGAGTGAAAAATGAAAATATCAGCTAGAGTTTCAGACGGGTCTATCAGCTAGATACATGGAAATGAAAAATCAGCTGGGTACAGAACGACATAAGGAATTTGAAATTTGGAATGACTAAAGTACTGTACCATCTGAAGCAATCTAGTTGACGTCTTTGCCATAATTTGTAGTCGTTAAAACCAGTTCAAGCTAAAACCAGATATGCAGGGATATGACAACAGACTGAAGATGGCACAGACTTACCAGAAAGGGTAATGCATTTAATGAAGCTGTACATTCATCGTACAAGCATTTATGGCGCCGCAGATACTTCAATTTGGATTATTCAATGTGTCTACTGGTAACATTTATTACCGTTACATCCAAAGAGTATATATATAGAAGAGAAGAGAAGCCGTGAAGGACAACAAATTTTACAAGATCATTCAGAAATTATTCAAATCCTTCACAGAAGCACAGTTCACTCTTGAACCAGCTTGTTAAGTGACACACGCACATATCATACATATTCTTCGTGTCACCAACTCTTCTACACTCATTCTGTAGGCTTGAACTCGATTTGTAAGATCATAAACAAAGAGTGTCTGAGTGCTAGAGTAGCACAACCAGCTGAGAGCTTTACCTGTTGTAATACAAACCAGGCTGAGGGTCTGTGTGTCGTAAGATAGCTAAACAGCTAAGTACTAAAGCGTTTGTAATAACGAACCAGGCTGTGGGTCTGTGTGTCGTTGGTTGCTATGAGTTCTCTTGGCTGAGGGTCACGAGAGTGGGTTTGTACAAGAGTTGTATAAATCAAAGCCTTCTAGTGAAATCATTCCCGCCATGGAAGAAGGGGAGACGTTGGAGAAATTGCTCCGAACTTCCAGAAACAACTCACTTGTTCTTACTGTCTTTATCTCTATGCTTTGATTAAATTGTTCAGCTGCTTGAATCCCGTTTATTCCACATAAAATAACTTTATTACGTGAGACAACAGCATCACTGAGAAAGCCTTCCAGCTGGTAATTCGGGTGGAAGTTGGCTTTGAGCTGTAAAACCTTTTCAAAATAAACTGTTTGTTTAAAATTAGCAAAGGAGTTCATTCACCCCCACCCCCCCGAACTCTCAAGCGCTCTTTTCGATCCAAAAACACTATGTTCATTCATTTCTTGTAAACTTGTTATCATTCAGTTGTGTTGATTCAAATTGTGGCACAAGCTTTCATTACATATCAGTTTAGTCTGAGAGTATTACTCATTGTAAGATAACAGAATGTGTTATATTATCAGAGATGATTACTAGGAGTTTAGTTTAGACGCAATCTAACTGAATGGACTTGATAATATTGTATAATCATCTCAAAGTTTTCTTGTTCAAGCATTCTAGTTTGGAAGAAGGAGAGGCGTATAAGCATTGCTTCAAACTTTCAGAAACAAACTCTTTGTCTCTGATCAGTTTACTTATTCGCACATATTGTTCACTAATGATCAAGTGTTTTAATCACAAATATTTTTGTAGTTTGAGAAATCAATTAAAATGAGATAAAATATTCAGTTGGTAACTCGACTGTTTTTAGTTTTAAACGAGAAAATTTTGAAAGAATTTATTCACCAACCCTCTGAACTCTTTCTCGATCATATCAAATACTATATTACCCTTTATTAAAACGCTATGCATCTCCGCATGGACTTTTTTTAAAAATAATGCAGAAAAAAATTAATTTCAAAACTAATGTATATGTAGAGGAGTTTTAAAAATACCGCAAAACTCTATCATCGAAAGCGGAGGCTGGAAAAAAATAGGCAGTCCACTCGCTGTTGGCACGCAACGGTGTAGGATCCGGATCCCGCCTCCCGGGGCGCAGCGGAAAACAAATTTGCCCGGGAGATGATCAATACAATAAAATTCAAACACAATACGAACCATTTATAGGGTGTTTTCGTTGATTACCTTGCTGACAACTCGTGCCTGGCTCCAACCGGAATTACAAAAACGCCGGCTCTTCACGGTAGGCGACGGTAGATTCGTCAATCAGGTCCACGACCGGAAACGATCTCCCTCCGATCAGCCTGCACTAGAAGACTGATGGATTTTATCACCAACGAATTTTCCTCGAAAATTTGGCCGGAGCAAGTCTGGCGAGGCGGCGGCGGCGTGCACCGGTGGCGGCGAGGCTTTGGAGGAGAAGGGGGCGGTCGTGTCTAGCACACTAGGTTTAGGGTTTTTGTGTTGTGTCAAAAAGTTGTATGATTAAGCCTAAGTCTACATTAAGTAGACTTAATGATGGACTTGGACCGGCCCATCGGACCCGGGTCCAAATGACGATATCCATCATAACGGCTTCATCACAACTCCGATCGACGATCAGATCGGACCGATCGTCTCTGTTTCCAAAACTGAATATTATGATATGAAAAACAATTTTTCAGATCATCAAACCCTAAATTGCAATTTAGTCCTCCAACTTTTGGAAATTGCAATTTGACCCCTGTTGACTTTTCGGAAGTCGCACTTTTGAAAATCATCCTCCTATGCTCAACACATTGAGCTCAGTATCTGTGCGGGAATCTCGAATCCAGTACTTGTGTGACCATCAATGGTTCAGGGATACAGCTAGCCGTGGAGCCACAACCATTGTGGCTCCGAAATCACAATTCCGGACTTGTCCAACGGATCATGGTAAGAGCGCCTAGCAACATCGTCCCATGATAAGTATCACTGATAGTGCCTGCAAGAACAAGTTGGTCGTGGTTAGCGTACAGTACGGTCCTTTCAATCCATATATCCCGATCAGATCAACGACCATTGGTAAATCGAGAGTCGTTATAGATCCGATAGCTATGCATACATCTTGGAGATCGAATAGAGACATTGCGAGTGTAACTAGGTAAACCCATTTACCTAAAACACTTATAGTACTCTGGACAGAGATTTATACACTATCGTCTCCTCAGATAACATAGGATATCCACGCATGTCTGCGAGCGGTGAATCCTCGACAACGATGCATCGACTCCTACATGCATCGGGGCCTCACCCAATCCCGCCGCCTAACGACCCCAAGTGAGTCGGAAAACGGGTCAAAGTGAGACGCCTATCATGTAGAGTCTCAATGACGTTTCGAGTCGTGAG
>KV017293.1:438748-503522 GCA_001598015.1 Dorcoceras hygrometricum
AATTGGGCACGACTCTCGATCATCCCAATCATGCAGATAATCTAATTAACATGCATAAATTAAATAATCTAATTATTTATCGCAAAATCATATTTTAATCATAAAATCGCATTGTATAATAAAATCGCATTTTATAATAAAATCGCATTTTGTCGATAAAATCAAATTTTAATCAACAAAATCATATTTAATTATAAAATCATATTTTACAATTAAAATCGTATTTCGCTATTTTTAATTGTATCAAATTGGGCTTAAAACAATTCTAGGCCCAAAAATCTCAAAATTTCAAATCGACCAAAATCGTCCCGACATCGAATATCGGCCCAAAACTTTACGGGCTGCCCGGGACAGGCCCGAACAAAACCTAGAAGAAATCAGACATCACGACATCGCCGGAACATCACCGGGCGGCGGCCGCCACCACGAAAATCGCACGCGGCGCAAGGCCACGCACGGCCGCGACAAGCGCGGCGCACGACGCTGGATGCGCCAACCAGTGGCGCATCGTCCGACCACCATTGCGCGAGCAGCGCTCCCCAGCGGCCGGCCACCAAGCTCCAATCGCGCGGCCAGCGCGACATCATCACGCGACAGCGGCCTCCATCGCACAACCATGCGCTGGACACAGGCCAGCGGTCGTGCGCCATGCGCGACCAGCGCGCAGGCGTCGCGCGCGCTCATTCGCGCGGCGATGATGAGGAGGCGCCTCCATGCGCGGCGGCGCCGTGGCCGATGAAACGTCGATTTTGTTTCGTTTCGATTCTGAAAAATTGAAAGTTAGATACAATAAGGCAGCAATTGGATTGATCAGATCCGAGCCTGAAGCTCTGATACCACTGTTGGCACGCAACGGTGTAGGATCCGGATCCCGCCTCCCGGGGCGCAGCGGAAAACAAAATTGCCCGGGAGACGATCAATACAATAAAATTCAAACACAATACGAACCATTCATAGGATGTTTTCGTTGATTACCTTGCTGGCAACTCATGCCTGGCTCCAACCGGAATTACAAGAACGCCGGTTCTTCACGGTAGGCGGCGGTAGATTCGTCAATCAGGTCCACGACCAGAAACGATCTCCCTCCGATCAGCCTGGACTAGAAGACTGATGGATTTTATCACCAACGGATTTTCCTCGAAAAGTTGGCCGGAGCAAGTCCGGCGAGGCGGCGGCGACGGCGGCGGCGTGCACCGGTGGCGGCGAGGCTTTGGAGGAGAAGGGGGCGTCCGTGTCTAGCACACTAGGTTTAGGGTTTTTGTGTTGTGTCAAAAAGTTTTTGTATGATTAAGCCTAAGTCTACATTAAGTAGACTTAATGATGGACTTGGACCGGCCCATCGGGCCCGGGTCCAAATGACGATATCCATCATAACGGCTTCATCACAACTCCGATCGACGATCAGATCGGACCGATCGTCTCAGTTTCCAAAACTGAATATTATGATATGAAAAACAATTTTTCAGATCATCAAACCCTAAATTGCAATTTAGTCCTCCAACTTTTGGAAATTGCAATTTGACCCCTGTAGACTTTTCGGAAGTCGCACTTTTGAAAATCATCCTCCTATGCTCAACACATTGAGCTCAGTATCCAAATGACGATATCCATCATAACGGCTTCATCACAACTCCGATCGACGATCAGATCGGACCGATCGTCTCAGTTTCCAAAACTGAATATTATGATATGAAAAACAATTTTTCAGATCATCAAACCCTAAATTGCAATTTAGTCCTCCAACTTTTGGAAATTGCAATTTGACCCCTGTAGACTTTTCGGAAGTCGCACTTTTGAAAATCATCCTCCTATGCTCAACACATTGAGCTCAGTATCAATGCGGGAATCTCGAATCCAGTACTTGTGTGACCCTCAATGGTTCAGGGATACAGCTAGCCGTGGGCCCACAACCATTGTGGCTCCGAAATCACAATTTCGGACTTGCCCAACGGATCATGGTAAGAGCGCCTAGCAAATCGCCCCATGATCCCCTTGGTATCACTGATAGTGCCTACAAGAACCAGTTGGTCGTGGTTAGCGTACAGTACGGTCCTTTCAATCCATATATCTCGATCAGATCAACGACCATTGGTAAATCGAGAGTCGTTATAGATCCGATAGCTATGCATACATCTTGGAGATCGGATAGTGACATCGCGAGTGTAACTAGGTAAACCCATTTACCTAAAACACTTATAGTACTCTGGCCAGAGATTTATACACTATCGTCTCCTCAGATAACATAGGATATCCACGCATGTCTGCGAGCGGTGAATCCTCGACAACGATGCATCGACTCCTACAAGCATCGGGGCCTTACCCAATCCCGTCGCCTAACGACCCCAAGTGAGTCGGAAAACGGGTCAAAGTGAGGCGCCTATCAGGTAGAGCCTCAATGTCGTTTCGAGTCGTGAGTACTAATCAGTACAGCCAAGACCTCGGACTTATCCACTCGACAAATGGTAACCACTTGGAAAGTCCAAACGAGGGTAGTTCGATAGATCACCAGGTCACTATCTATCTGCATGCTCAGAACATCACAATGTTCCCTACCAATGAAACATGGTACTTCTCATCGCAGATACTAGTCTCTAGCTCGGGCGGCCTTATCCTCATTTTGACGGCCCAATCGACTAGGAACTAATTCAGAATACACAGTGACTATTAGATGTGTTTCATGATAGTCGTCATACCCACTATCACATCTAACATACATTATAGTGCATTCTAGGTCTTTACTCAACGCAATTGTTAATCATTATACAACACAATGAAAGTAAAGAATGCCATATAAATAAATGCGAATATCATATATAAAGATTGTTTCATACAGGAGTCTATGAACCCACACGCCACAAGTTGGCTAGTTGGGTATCTACTCTAACACTCGCACGATTCCTTATGCCTATCAGAAATTAGGCACATACCATTTGCTCCTCGAACCACACATCTCCCAATAATTTCTAAAAACCATTTCCACGAACCAGACGTTTCTTAATCCACTACGGCAAAAGCTAGTGGTAGCACTTTATTGTTCGCATCGAGAGTAACAGCAACCAACATTTCATGCTTATAGTTTGTATATAAATGAGTACCATAAACACTAATTATTTTACGATAGTGTTGAAACCCATCTATATTAGGCTTGAAAGCCCAAAACACATAATTCAAAGTCTTTACCGGATGGTTGGTTGCTCTTAGGTGCTTCCAGTCCACAATTGTTCCTGAATCATATTTCACCAAAACATGCATATACTTTGGTAGTAGCTGAACAGAGCTCTCCCACGTACCATAAACAATTACGATCGCATGTTTCAAACTTCTCCATGCCTTCGAATACGTGATTTCGTATCCATATTTTTCTTTCACATTTTCCATTATATATTTGATCTCGTACGAAGGATTACATCGTACAATACCCAAAAAAGTTTGAGCGATCATGTTGCTGTTCAGGTTGTGATGGTCAATTCCGACGTTGATGGTGATACAAGTATGAGGTCCATCATATTTGGTTATTTTCCAATAACCCGTCTTCGAATTCAAAGAAGCTAGTAAAACCCAAAGGCACATGATTCTACTTGCAATGTTCTTGCACCGTACCTTCCACAAAGTGTGTGTGCTCTTCACTATAGTGTACTCACGTCTAACAATTCTAATAGAATAATCTTTCACAGATGCAATCAGATCTTGTTTATCTTTAAACATCATGTTTATAGATAACTCACCTCTCTCCGTGTTGTAGTAGCTCGTTCTTCAAGAAGGTACACCAATAGAATCAGGTATCTCTTCCCCGAATACTTTGGTAAAAAAAGATGGTATTTCATGTGTGCTCGAGAGAAATGGCGTGACTTGTCATTGTAAAGTATCTCCTCGGACGTGACGAGATGATGTCCCCTCGTGCATGTTATCCTCATGTTCATCATTAGCAGTTTCTTCATTAGACTCATCAGATGAAATCTCTGGTTCGGTATCACTGTTATCAACATGTGTATTAGCGTCACCCTGGTCCGGAGAAGCTAGTTCTATTTCATGATCAGCTGTGTTTGTGTCAAAATATTCATTTCCTCCGGTGACATGTTGATCCCGTGATCCACTTCCATGCTCCAAAGATATATTGCATAATCATTCGGTAACCTGTGGAACATATATTTGTGGTTCATGGAACACATCATATGTAGAAGTACTTGGTTGGTTAAAACACCCTCCCTCAGAGACTGCTGAATATATTAATCACCAGATTCATTATAACCAACATTATGATTAATTGACTGTGTCTCCACATACAAATGCAAAATCTGCATATTGGGACATTGCATTACAAATTCTAAAACATCATCATCATCAATATGGACTAGGACTTCTGTCCAACATGATTTTTCCGTAAATGCATATTTCGTGGATAATTTTACAGAAAATTTCGAACTATCAATGTTCAACAGTCTACACACAAGTTCAATCAAATCAAACAAATTTATTGATCGTGGTACTCTCATTGACCTCATATGTGAAATAGAATATTCGACAGATCCATTGTCAACAATAATATCACCACCAAAATATAAAAACACTCTGACAGAATCCATTTGAAAGAACAAAAACTAGGTTATTTGATAGAACAATTTAAAATTTTCAGAAAAAACGAACTTAACAAATAGATCAAAGCAAAATATATAGATATAAATATAGATAAATAAACAAGTTGCAGGTTGTAACTGAAGATGTAAGATAGATTATATTTAAGAAGCAGAGTATATTGAAGAAACATAGTTTGAAGTAGCAAGATGGAGGAGTATAAGATGGAGTAGATATGGAGAGTATCAAGATGGAGTAAATTGTGAACGAAGGAGGTTGGTTATATAGAATAAAACGTCTGCTGCACAGAACAACGAACGATCGTGAAAGCTACACGTGACTATGTACAGTCACATCAACACGTTTTTTAAAAAATTTTAAAGAAGTAACAGCGGACGCTATGAATTGTTTTTTTAAAAATGCCACCGTCCCTGACAGTACGCACGGACGGTGGCTCGATTTTTTTAAAAATACGTAGCGTCCACTTTTAATAATAGCGGACGCTGATTTTCTTATTTCTTTTAATGGTCCGCAAATTTTCTAACGTCCGCGTCCAGTGATAGCGTTTTGTGGTATTTATGAAACCGCTCCCCATTCACATTATTTTTAACACAATTTTTTTTTACGTTAGTTTTAAAAAAAAACCATCTCCGCGTGGACTTTTTTCTTTTGAGAAGAAACAGTAACTTCCATATTTTGTTCTATTTTCTTTCAATTTTGATAATCATGGCGTCGACATGATATCAATATAGTTTGATGTTAATGTTTTTTTTTTATTGTGTCATATTAATACCTTTATGTAAAAAGAGGACTGACATTTTTCAGAAATTTTTAAAAACAAATCACTATGCATAAAATTTGATAATACGGATGACCACAGTGTGAACAGCAAAACTACGACCATTTTCATTCTATATTTTTCATTTTCAAATTAAAGAACGATTGTCATTAACTCATACTTGCTCCACTACTCTCCCCGTCACCTCCCAAAGTTTAACCTTTATGACATCGGAATTCAGAAGGAAATGGACTTTATGGCTAAATCAAGAAACAAATGACAACCAAAACACTCAGTCAAATCCAAATTTACGTAACAAAGTACAAGTGGGCTTTCTTTTCTCTACAGCTAATTATGTGAGCGACACATATTTTTGGCGTGTAATAAAAGGGAAAAATTACACCAAGAAACGCCTAAAACCTTAATAGTCAAAACCCAAAAAAGTAGTTGCACTTTTTCTTGGGAAATGACAACATGGTTATTCAATTATTCGGTCCCTTTCATTTCCTTAATCCGTATATGATGATGATTCCACATGCCCCTCCTCTAAAATAATATTTTAGTTTATTGATTTAAGTCCATTGAATAATTTAAAATGTCTGGGTAGTTTAGAAAGATGACATTGTCCATTAAAAGAGCTCATTGTGCACTCGAACCTACATCCGACATTTGTTGCGTTCAACTTATATTAATTTATATCTCTACCGACTACCACTGTAATAGCTGAGACCCATAATATTATTTTGTTATGTTAAAGTACACCAAAAAATCTTATCATTCTACCTCAAAATCTAACGTCTCCTTATATATCAAGTTACTAAGTTATACCTTTTTTTTTCTAACTCCATATGCCCTTTTTCTCCAATTTCATTCGTTACCAAGTCTTATAATCATCTGTCGAATCTTTTAGCCATAACTCTAGTGTGAATTTATATAAGAACAAACATAAAAATATTAGGTGTCTAATGAAAAGAGAGAAATTAATTATCAGTTTTTGATAATTTTTCCCCAACTAATGAGCTGCCACCACGTCGGACCGTCAGGTCGAGAGGTCGAGTTCGGGAGGTCTTACCTCGAGGTCTAAACTGTTGGAGCTTAACTAAGATAAAAAAATTTGGATGAGTCACCTGCAACGAGGTATTATCAAGCTCGATGAAGCATCTCAGATGCTTAAGTCAGTTCGGGTGCTCGGGAATAAAGAGCACGTGGGGATATAAGGCAGCGAGCGTGTGCGTTTGTGAATAAATATAGAGTGAAGCATATCTGGTATTTATAGAGGGGTTACGCGGTCGTTACGGACGCATTACCCGACGTGTGACGTGCTGGAGCGCTTCTTGCACCTCGTATTGCGCCCACGTTGACTATTTCCTAGGTGAGATGGTTGCCATGAGACTAATTCAAGGTGTATTCGCAGCATGCCATCCAAGACGTGATTGTTGGGAATAATAGGGTGTCATCGGGTGTTCAAACACTTGCTCGATCCTGAGGAACTGAGGTGGTTTGCTATCGGAAAAAGGTCCTGGGGTTGACATGCACAAGGGTCCTCTTATCTCGGAGTGCATGCACATGTGGTCCTCTTACCTCGGGATGACATGTACAGGGGTCCTCTTATCTCGGGTTGACATGCCCAAGGTCCTCCTATATCGGGTCCCGAGGTGTATGAATGATTAGGGTATCAAGTTTATTTTACTCTAAATTATTGTTACTATTTAGTATTTACATACGCAACGTACGTGTACAGTGGATACGTAGTTCACTAGTTATATATTAAACTAAAACGGTACACATATTGACTTCATTTTCATACAATTTATGGAACACTAGTAATTCGGATATGCCATCGGTCCCGCTTAACATTATTGAGGCTGCATAATTGAAATTTAGGGTTTATCTTTTATGGATAGATACAAAAAAGTCATATGTCATTACTTAGATCATTGACCCCAATTGGTGGAGTGCAATGATTATTATTCCAACTTTATGAATAAGTTTAGTTCATTTCAAGTGTAATCATGCATGTCGAAATTAAAATAATGATAAAAGATGCGTCATTTACATATTATATTATCTGAAATTAACTAATCCACAACGTCATGGCACAAGATACTGGCCTTATAAAACAATAGTTTGAATAAATTATTTAAAGCAAGATTAGCTCTTTTGAACTCGCTACATGTTACGATAACAAAATTAACCAGAAATCTTTAGATTTACTTTTTATATTAGTATAAAGATATATAATCTCTTCAAGAATGTAATAAATAACGATATTAGATTCATAATTGTACCTTTGTAATTATAGTTTAGTATCTTGATTTCTCTGAGAGCAAGCACGATGCATCGTTTCTTGTACTTTATAAATTAGTAATCAATCATCATTATGTTGTTGATCACACGGGAACTTAACTTGAAGCATTGAATATCTCGTAGTGTACCTATTTTTAATCTTGACGTGTTTGGTCTCTATTCTAATATGCAATTTTTTTTTCTCGATCGCCTACACATTTAGTGTTCGTGTGGTAAACTTATGGTAAGAAATCGTAAAAACATAGTTCCATTTTGTTTATATATATTAATATTTTTATTAGTGGGAAAGCGATTTTCTATAAATCATCTTGGTAAAATTTGTGTCGAAATCAACCCCATCTAAACAATATAATTGAGAGAGGTAGTTAAAGAAGATGTCTCATAAAAAGATTGCATGTTTTGCCAACTGTCCCTAGAAAAAAGATGCGTAGAAAAACTATTAAGGATTAATATTGTTTGAGAGATCGTTTAAGTGACAAAAGTAATCGCGAAATTCAATTTGGTTGGTATGTTGGGTTTGGTTCATTCTCAGGAAAATAGCTTTTGAGATAGTTAAAAACGAAAATATGAAAGAAAGCATGTGAAGTTAACAATAATATGTGATAGATAATATAAAATATATGAATATTATATAAAAGATTTAATGGTTAGTTGTTAATTTTTTGTTTGTTTTGGTACCGATTAATATATTTGAAAGTCCGCTAGATTATTTTGAATGTAGTTCCGTAACTTTATATTATAATATAATTATGATATATTAGCATATCATATATATATCGATACCCTTATGTAAGGAACTTCGGGATCCGATCAGAACTTTAGAGCTTGAGCAAGACATACCATGACCGCATAGAGCTAAGAACTCCAAATCTCGACCAGGTCATACACTACTCGAACAGACCTCAAGACTCCAGAATTCGAGCAGGCCATACCCTGCCCGAATAGATTTCAGGACATCCGAGCACGATTTAATATCCTTGAATCAAGTCATCTTGTCCAATGTCCTAATGTTAAGTACGTGTCTAAAAGTGGACCTTGAGTACATGGAAAATTGATCTTATCTCAAGGACTCGTGACGACAATCTCGCCTCGAGAAGTGGTCAACTCAAGCACGACACCAAGCGAAAATCCTGCTCAAGCACATCATTCGTCGGGTAAATCGCTAACAAACCACCTAACCCCTCCATAAAAGCCCAAATATGACTCACTTCATACTCACTCACAATTAGAAAAGCTCTTAGCTTTACATATTCTCTTGATCTCTTTTCTCCCGACCATCCGTCCGACCTGACTTAAGCAGGGCTTTGCTAGAAATACTTCTGATGCCCTCTAACTTGTTTATGTGATTTCATGTCACCCGATGTAGTACGTTTCCAATCAATTGTTCAGGTATACCCCGAGGTGTATTCTCTCAAGGATCAGATCAGGTGGTATCGCGGGGTGTATTCACCAAACGACCAGACCTGGTGGTACCTGAGGTGTTTTCTCCGATGACCAGAACTGATGGTAGATTATCGGTCGAGGAAAATTTCTATTACATTATATATATATGTATATATATATATGTGTGTGTGTGTGTGTGTTGAAGTAGACAAAGTCTTGTCATATTGATACGCATTAAAATTTTCGTAGAAAAAGCACCAATACTTATTGTGTTGTGTTGTTTTTCCACCAATAATTTGAATGTGGAAGGTTTGATTGAATTAATAATATCAAGGATAGCCATCTTTTGATGAAAAACATCATCCATTCATCATTATAGCACAAAAGATTAGTGGTGAAACTTACTTGAAAAATGGGGGAAAAAATCTTCTAAATTAGTCAGTTTTCATACCAACACAAATAGATCTACATCAATGTGATACAATTTTCAACAAGTAATTAAAAGTTGTTATAATTTTAACTACCTTAGGCGGATACCCTTTCAAAGTGCAATGAAAACAGTCAACCTAGACCATGGGCCTTAGATGAACCTTGATGCCATATGGACCATTAGCCATCAGCGGTAATTTTAGAATTTAATTGTGTAAGAATATTGTATATCACAATATTGGAGTAGATTCGACTGCAGGAAAGCTCAATTGGAATGGGCTTCGAATCGGATAGTCTTTGATGTGTTTCGGCCTTTTGGGCCTCATAATGCATCTAATTAGACAGCTTTTCATGAAGAAATTTCCACGGGTTTTAACAATTATAATACTCATATGGGGCTTTTGTTCTTTATGTTGAAAGTAAATAACAATCTTTCTCAAGAAAATCTTTTATGATTTGTCAATCATTTATGTAAAAAATTCAGAACAATAAATATCATATAAATTAAGAAATTTAATAGAAAAAAAACTTTCAGTATTAAACTTATTCGATTAATGTTTAATATGATGAAATAAATGTTTGAAATATGTATATATTTAAGTGCATAGGTGGATTAATAAAAAAATAAAGAAAATGATTGTAAATTTGTCCATGCGCCACGCGAAAAGTAACAATAATATGTGATATATAAAATTACAAAATATAATGACTTTTGTAATAAGCAATATAAAGGTGACACGTGTCACGAAGAGTATCGTGCCTAACCTTTGCTCGACGCTCCAATAAACAGGTCTGCCAGCTAAACCAGCATCGGACCATACAGAAATGTTCAAGGTTTCTACACGATCTTCGAAACTTCGGTTTCTTCTTCGTTTCCCTCAAATTCAATCCTCTGCCAGATTCCCTCTTCATAATCAAAACAACTTGGTAGATTCCTGCTTAGTCCATTGGATCCAAGCCAAAAGATTGAGTAGAAATCTACCAGAGCTTTCAAATATGCTTCCTGTATATAAACCCATCCCCTCTTCAGCATCAGCATCAGTATCATCTTCTTTTTTGCCTTACTCAGCATCAGACCCGTCGCTGATCAAATCCGAAAATGATGATCTGGGAACAGAGACAAGAATTGTGATCCCTTCATCGTTGGAGGATGAAAGGAAAAGTGAAACTAGTCCCATTATCCCCAGAACCACGAGTTACAACAGCTCGGCTACAGATTCGGATTCGTATCAGCAGCAGAGGCGGAGGCGCGTGGCGAGTGATGCATCCTCTGCTGGCGGCCGGCGGTCTTCCGATCAGGAAGCGGGAAGAGCTGCTTCTGATACTTACGGGACATCTCGGCCCTGTTTTCACATGTGGCGATGTCTGGGGTGAATATTTTTCATTTTTTCTAGTTTTTGTTTTGGGATTTTACATTTGCATCAAAAAAGTGCTTAGATGGTGGGATCTGGCAGGCTTTGCTTTAACAAGAGAGTCTCTGATTGAATTGCTTTCTGGGTTCAGAGTTGTTGAATTGATGCATTCAGTTGTATAATCATTTGATCTGTACTCGGTTTGTGGATAAATATGGGATGTTTGACTTTAAGGTCGGACAAGGTGATGCATTTGTCAGAGGGGAAGGTAACAGATGCTTACGTACGTGGTGTGATGATAATATATATTACCTCTTTCATTTACTTTTGCATGTATTTTGTATTTCATCATTCACTCTTGTTCTTCTTGTATTATGTGTGAAGTTATGTTCTTAAATGGAATGTTGAAGCTGTATAATTTGAATAAAGATAAGAAGCAGAACAAATTCTATTATCACTGGTTCTGTACTACAAAATTGTTACACTAATAGTCCTCGTCTTTGTTGTGTCATCAACATGTAACTGCTTATTTCCATTTTCCAAGCACAAGTTAAGGTTCCACATATTTTCTTATCTTCTTTGCACTTTCTAATCATATATCTTTATTCAGGGTAGGTTATAGATGGATCATTCGGTTTCTTGCCCTTGGATGTTACGGTTTCCTTATTTTTCCTGGTTTACTACAAGGTTTGCCATCTGCACATATTAATCGTGCATTTATGTTGAAGGAACCTTTTCTTGACCAGAAGTTTTGACTGCATATGTTGATTTTGTATCTAACATCTGATCAATGATTCTTGATCTTGCATTCAATGTAATTTCTTTTACCAATGTTTGTGGAAGCTAAAATCACAATCCATTATCTAAAACAATGTAACTTTTCATGCAGTTGCTTTTCATTACTTCACCTCTAGCAGGATACGTAGAAATATAGCTTATGGAGACCAGCCCAGAAATAGGTAAATTCTTATCAAATGCATTTACTATGATAACTGGACCACAGCCAAATCTGGTTTCATTGAGTGTGTTTTATTATTATATTTAATTTTCTGTATGATGGGATACAATACTGACGTTTTCTCTGCTGCAGTCTTGATATTTATTTGCCTAAAAACGGTGAAGGACCAAAGCCAGTAGTTGCATTTGTGAGTGGTGGAGCTTGGGTCATTGGGTATGCTTTCACTATAAAGATTGCATAAATCTGCATTTCTCTATCTCAAAACGTTTGTAAAGTAGGCTCCTTTTTTCTTAGCATTTCAGAGTACATGATATACCATGTGATATAAGTTCCCAGACAACTGAATATTTGTATTAGTGCAACGTGTATTTGACTTGAGAACTGAACTTGGAATTATTAAGTACTAAAGAAGATAATGGAGCTCAGAATGTAGAATATGTTAATATCGACCGAGTATTTTTTGCTAAAGAATCTGACATTTAATCCTTAAGTTTTAGTGAGTTTCGCATTATTTTTTACTGCCCTTGTAACTTTTAAACCATAAGTTTATTACAATCAGTTAGCCATCATTTTCTGGTCAGCACAGTTATAAAGCGTGGGGCTCTCTTTTAGGAGTGCAGCTATCAGAAAGAGATGTTATAGTGGCTTGCATAGATTACAGGTAGCCTGAATTTCTTTATTTTTTATTGAATACAAAGCAGATTCCACATATTGGAAATTGATTTCAGAGATTGCTATTTACTTTAGCAACCACTTCAAAGTTTTGTGCTACCTTTTACTTACAGGAATTTCCCACAGGGGACTATAAGCGACATGGTAAGTGATGCGTCGCAAGGTATTTCATTTGTCTGCAATAACATTGCAGAATATGGTGGTGATCCTAACAGGTAGTTTCTCAGTTAGATTCTTTTAGAATCACGATGCGATCTTATATTCTTACCAGATTTTCCTCTGGCCTAGGATATATCTCATGGGGCAGTCGGCTGGTGCACATATTGCTGCTTGTGCTCTATTAGAGCAGGCAACCAGAGAGGCAGGAGGAGGGAAAACTTCTTGGAGTGTATCTCAATTAAAAGCATATTTTGGTTTATCTGGAGGGTAAGATTGCAATTAAGATCACATTCTTGGAGTCTTTTTGAAATAATGATATGATATGCTCAGATTGTAGTGTTATGTTTGCTAGGGGATTTTGATCTTGCTCTTAGAGTCAAGGTAGTCATATCCAGGCTTCACTAATTTCCCTCTGCTGATGTTGCCTGGATATGGAAACTTTGTTTTTGGAACGTAGAACATGCCAAAAAATCATAAATAGAACTCATGTAGTGTTTGGAACCCATTGGGTTTTTTGTGAGATTTTTCGTCAAAACTGATGAGATTTTGCTGTTGATTAGCTGCTCGTCAATCCTTCTATCCCAGGAGAATGAAAAGTTTCTTGTGTCTGTGGTTCTTGTTTTGGTATCCATAAGGAATGATGGAATCTAAAACTCCTATTCGACATTTTATTGACAGATACAATTTTCTCAGCTTGGCTGATCATTTCCATACTCGTGGTTTTTACCGCTCCATATTTCTAAGGTATAGATGCTTGACCAACTTCAATAGCTCGAACATAGTATCACTGCCTTATTGCACTCCCTGCTAGCATCGTACGTGTTTGTAATGATATTTGCTTCTTGTCTAGCATAATGGAGGGAGAAGAATCTTTACGACGATATTCTCCGGAAGTAATGGTGCAAGAGTCCAACTTTAGGGATGCAGCCTCCCTTCTACCACCTATACACCTTTTCCATGGAACTGCAGATTATTCCATTCCCTTTGATGCCAGGTAGCAGAACAGTAATTTCTGAACTAGATTTTTTGTGGCTATCTCATTTATTCATTTATTGTTGTAAAGGTATATATAAAGTGACTTGACTAATTCAGATAAACTATTAGTACTCGAAATAATCATTGGATCATGGATCAGAGCGAGAGAAATTGGTGTTCATTGTTCTTTTTGGATGCAAGTTGTCTGTAAGCAAGTTTTTTATCAGTTTTGACATACTCAAAATTGGTTACAGTAAAAGTTTTGCTGAGACGCTTCAAAGCTTGGGAGTACAAGCTCAGTGTATTCTGTATGAAGGGAAGACACATACAGATTTGTTCATCCAGGTAAACGACTTATTCACATTCTTTGTAGCCAAGATCATGAAGCTCTTGTGTAGCTATGTGGATTTGATTCTCATGGGTTTCTGAAAGCATGATTAAAAATTTAATTCTTTGCAAAAGACTATCAAAGAGCCAAATACTGATGCATTTTCTGATTTAATCTGAATGACATTCAGGATCCAATGAGGGGTGGCAGAGACGTGTTGTTAGAAGATTTGGTTGCGATTATTCATGCAGGAGACATTGAAGCTGTGACTAGAGATGCTACGGCTCCACCAAGAAAGCGCCTCGTGCCTGAATGCATGTTAAAATTAGCCGGCCGAATCAGCCCATTCTAAAAGTGGCTTATCGACCTGAGCAAAGGTTTCATGATAAACTTCCAAATGATATTCATAATATTTTAAAATTGCCAGTGATATTATTTCTGGGTATGGCCATGTTTCTTACCACCATCAGTTCATCCAATACTTAAATACTTGGTGGGGTCCAAGAAAGAAAAAAACAATCGACTGCAAGAATTCTTACGAGGCTTACTCTGCCAAGGTTGTCTCCTTGTATAACTTTTGTACCACTAGTAAATCTTGATGGCTTCAACTTACCCTCGAAAGTAAACTTCAGGAGCTCTTTAATGTTGGATTGTGCACTTTGAGCAGAATAAATTTCCTTCTAAAATTGGCAATTTTGTGATCATAGGATGTAGAAATTCATCAGCAAATATTATTGGTTGGTGCTTCAACCATATATCATGATTTTATTATGTGAAACAAAAGGTTACATAAATCCAAGGAAACACTTCATTTTAAACTTTTAGTCTTCCAATCCTTTTTCACTTCTTACAGCTGTTTTGGTGCCGGATTCCTAGAAGCACAAAACAAAAATAATAATTACCACGAACAGATCATCTAGCATAAGTTGTTCACCTTCTTTGCTTAGGTTTAAAACAACAATTATACATATTATTGATGTTTATTTAAGAAATCAAACTAAATTTTTGTAACTATGTGCCATTTGAGGGTTCTTACCTTCTTCCTAGGCTCCCGAGGCTTCTGCTCATTCTTGGATGGAGCCGCTTTCTTGACCGAGCTACCTGATTGAGATCTAACCGGTTTTTCGGCTTTGAGCGATGCCATCTTTATGAAGTTTTATGGGCAACCTTAAATTGTTACCTGATTGATCTATGAGTTTTGCTTCATTTCTATGTGGACTAGGAATTTATGATGTTGCTTATGGAATAAAAATTCCACCACTGACTCTGAATTTCATTCAAGAAAATGGAATAATTTAGCTGTGAGCCTCATTTCGAAGAAGCTGCTTGCATCAGATGCCTTGCAACTGTACAATTATTATTACTTGGGACACTATGCGGTGAGGTTACAGCAAGTGACAAATTTTAACATTGGGAGGGGAGAACAAATTAAAATGAAAGTGTCCTGTTTGGCTAATCCGGAGAAACATTTAACACAATATAGTTGTAGAAAAGAAGTGGAAAAAAATATTTGCAGTAGTGGTTGGCAATTTTTCAACAAAGGTAGGTTTATCAAAATATCAATACCACAATTCAACATTTTTCAAACTATAACAGTTGTTTCTTCCGGGGCCTCACAGACGAACCTTGTAACATTCCAAGTAAAAGCTCAAAGGCTGCAACATGGTCAGTAATTTAGATTTTAATGGTTACCGATGAGTCGGCATATATTCATCAGCCAGTGTTCCTCATCCCAGCAGCAATACCATTTATCGTGATTAGAAGTGCGTCTCGTAGCTTGTTATTATCTTCATCTCGTCTCTAGCCTCTTCAATATTTCAACCTGCAACATATTCATGGAATTTAGAAATGGAAGCCGACTCTCGATCAGCTTTCTAAGGCTTACTGTTGTTTTCAGACAATTCACATGTCCTGTAATTTCAAGTACAAACTTTTCTGCGGTCAAAAGCTCCTTCCTCAGCTCTGCTCCAAGTTCTTGTCGACTCTCAGACACTAAAACTTCATCATAATGCTTAGCTATGGGAATGTCGGCTTTTCCAAGAACCATTTCTATAAGGTCAATAGTGCTTTGAAAGAACGGCCAATCTTTGTACATTGCTCGCAGATCTTCTGTATGACCCTTTTCACAGATACCCTTCAAACCAGCACCAACTCCAAGCCATGAGGGGAGAACAAATCTTGTTTGAGTCCAAGCGAATATCCATGGAATAGCCCTCAGGTGTCCTATTCCAACCGAACTCTTTCTTCGTGTTGGGCGACTTCCAATGTTGAGAAAGCCAAGTTCGGCTTCAGGGGTTGCCTCATGGAAGTAAGCCAGAAATTCCGGGTTTTCATAGACCGTGTTTCTATATAAGGAGCAACTGATCTTAGAAATTTTATCCATTAAATTACGCCATTTTTCTTCTTTCGGTGGCTTGGGAGGCCGCAGCGTAGCAAGTAGCACAGCTGTTGTGTAGATTTCTAACTGGCGAACGGCAATTTGTGGTAGTCCGAACTTGGCCTGTACCATTTCTCCTTGTTCAGTTGATCGGAGGGATCCCTGCAATTCATCATAACTAGATTATCAGAAGTCTCAGACAAAAGTTGCACGCATCAAACCTACTGAAGAGAGACGTCAAATTACAGACCTAACGGAATTTATCTGTTTGCTGCCACAGCTATCACAGGGATTATTGTTAACTAGAAATTGATAAAGCAAGGAAAGAAAACCTCAAGTTTCTACACAACCACACAAATCCAGATACAGGAAAGCCAAATTTAACAATCGTTTGTAAAATGACGATGGACTAGATCATACAATAAAAGCTCCTGGATAGCAAAGGATATATACGTAGTAGAGAAAAGATTAAATAATCATTCATGAGATTAAGGACGATCAAGTAAAAGAAAAAGAAATAATTTTCTGGATGCAGGAAACACAAGGAAGTAGAGAGATAAGAGTGTATTTATCATTTGATTTGTTTATCCTGTTTTTCCAAAGATAATTATTTGTTGCATAAGATACATTGTTGAACTTCTCTAGTTTAATTTTCTCAGATTCTCAATCTACGGAACCAAGCAACAAATCCTGAAAACACGAAGTTCAAGCATATTGACATACACAAAATATTTATATGGGAGTTGAAGTGGGAAGGCAAGTGAAGTCACAAAATTTGAGAACTAACCAAAGAAAAACAGGGAGAAAACAAAAGAAAAGAAAAGCAGAACGAAAAGATAAAACTGAAAAGTGTACCATAACTGAACCCGGAGGTTGTGATTGAATTGCAAGATATGTAGGGCCACCACCCCGTCCAATACTGCCTCCACGTCCATGGAATAAAGTAACCTTTATTCCATATTCATTGCATGCAGCTACAACTTCTTCTTGAGCTTTATAAAGTTCCCATGCAGCAGTGAAACGGCCAGCATCTTTCCCCGAGTCAGAATATCCAACCATCACCTGTAAAGAGATCACGTTTCAGCTCACATCCATCACGAGTTCCTAAAACATAATGATAATCATTTCAACAATACCTCTTGGTGGCTGTTATGGTTGTCAATTATATGTTTGTGGTACCAATCAATTGATAATAGCTTCCGAATGACAGAACCAGCTTCTCTCAAGTCCTTGACAGTTTCAAATAAAGGAACTACCCGGAGCCTACTCCAATAAATCATGAAAAGAGGTTAAACAATCATGTAATACTTCCAGTCATCATTTTGTTCATAAAAGCAGCTAAATTCATCCCTTCTTTGTGAAAATAATTCAATACTCCTTCGCAGTCTAAGTTAATTCCTTATCTGTTAAATATTTTCATCAGTTTTCAAAACACTTGGGAAGTTGTAGAAAGCTAAACCAGAAATGAATCATATCAATTTATTATATAACTTACATGGTTACAAGTTTTATGCCAATTTTTGTTTCAAATAAGGTTCTTGTCCACAATATTTATATTTCATAGTTTTGCACAGATCATACCCAATCCTAGCAATCTCTTCAATAACAAATGGGATGATGAAATTTTTTTACTGGGTGACTTGGATAAATCCATGCTTTCAAGTATACCTCTCAGATCACAACCCTCCATGTCACAGAATCCACATTCTAAAAGCCAACGTAATCAATGTTCAGTGACAAGTATCTTACGTTCCACCAGGACATGGTCTTCCTAGCTCTCCAGCAATGGAAAGGCGAGCATCCTTCTGTAAAAGCTCAACTGCAAGGACATCACTAGCCTGCAAGTGAAGACGGATAAAATAAGAAAGATTCGATGCTTAACTGGATGATAAACAGAGTCACTAAGAATTGGATATAAATGGCATGCCATACATTGGAAGCCATGGAAATCACATAAGCTCCAAGTGAATCACTTCCCAATTCAGCGGCTACTCTGAAGGTGTCCAGTACTTCTTTAACATCAGATGCAACCTAAAGATGAATGTTGTACTAAACTAATATTAATAAACATCATAAACAAGAAAATGCTGCATTCAACTACGCTAATTAAATTTGGTGATGCAACCTATCCATAAATAACAGAAGGAAGTTGGCAGGCTTTGCACCTCATGCATGATAATTCATCATAGAGCCTAACTGGGATAAACTTCAGAATGGTTGCACGTTGAACAAGATAAAATTACTAATTTAACACCCTCAAAAACAACAAATTGAGAGACAGAGAGGATTGAGGGCAGTTAAAAAGATATGCACCGGGAAACATCTACCTCTATTGTTGGAGGGACTAGCGGCCTCTTCCCTTTCAATTCTCTTGTCAGAAACTCTAGTTTCTTATCTTCATCCCACTCACTATATGTGCCCATATCTAAATAATTGGTTATAGCATCTAGTGTTTCAGAATGTCTCCCGGATTCCTGACTCATGAAGAAAAAAGGGTTAACTTGAATTGTCACATAAATAGTTCAGCTTCAGAACAAGGAATGGATAACTACCTGACGAAGATCAAGCTTCATTAGCACCATCCCGAAAGTAGCAACACGCCTGATTAGGTCAGCCAGGCGGCCTTCAGCTAAGATTGCAGACCCACAATATTCCTACAGAAGTTGCTGTCAGCTGGTACTGAACATGTCTTAATCTAAAGTTCAACTAAACAACCTAACTCATATGATAAAAAGTTAAAACACGACGATACCAGGGAATTATAGCACATTATCAATGGTTCAAGAAGTTGCTCCGATGTTTCATAATAATCCTTAAAATCATATTCACAAGGAAGGTCTTCGAGAAGAAGTTCAAGCCGCTTCCTAGTCTTCAAAAGCTGGATTAATGAAACCCTTTAGCTTATAGGATGATACAAACAGAAGTACTTTTAAAGTGCTCAGAAAGAACATGAGTTCATTGCGACATAGATTATCCTGGAGAACTAAGAGTAGATGATTGCATCAAGGCTAAGACCTCTTACTAGTTCTCCAACAAACATTTTGATGAATCAACAAAAATACTGGACAACAATTACGTAAGACCAACATGGATACATCAGATTGTACAAGCAGCACAATTTAAATGAAATCAATACATGAAACTGATAAGAATAAGAGCTCATAAGCAGAGAACATCAAAAGTACAGTTTGCAAGACCAAAGGAAGTGGCCATCCAACAATTTCAGGCTGGTGAACACCAACAAATTTTTGGGATTTTCGAATCAGCTATCTTAAACTGGACTTAAAACCGGTTGAGTTCTAAGCTCAGTCATATCGGCTCAACCCAAAACAGTGATGCTGCACAAAGAAAATGAGGGAAAAAAAACCTGAAATTGACAAGGAAATTTTCTGTTTAGATAATCATCTAATATTCACAGGTTTTATGAATTTTACTCTGCCAACATTATGGCAAACTTCAGGAGAAGGTCCCAAGGCACTACTTAATTTTTATATATCAACATGTGAGCAGAATAGGAGACATCTTCATAGATATCATCTTTCATTTAGAACAGAGATGCTGTGAGATTCCATCTTCCGTTTAGAATAGAGATGTGAAAGTAACATGTTCTCAGAAAGCAAAATCATCCAGGAGTTTTAAAGCAGAAAACAAAACCTTTTCTTTTGTGTCCCCTAAAACAACTCTGTAAGGAGCAATTCCAGGTCTCTGTGAAGAGCTGGGTTCTAGGAGTTTATGAAAACTAGTTCTTCCTAACTGTGATTCGGCGAAGAGTTTCCTCTGAGCTAGGAGTTGGCTGGAGCTGAAAGATGAACCTCTTGGAGTAACAACTGACTGAGCAATTCCTGAATTACTCACATTGTCATTTCCATTTGTTCTGATAGTAAGCTTACTAATATCATGCAAAGATTCTTCAACTCTTAAAGAAGGTTGGCCATCCTGGAAGAAGATTAGGAATCCCAAATGCAAAGACAGAAAGCCCATTAACACATGGAGGATATAACATGTCAAAATATAGAAGAGCATTTACTTCACCTTAGAATGCAATGGCATGAATTCTGACCCAGGAAAATCTAAGCAAGGATAGTGAGATTCTACCTCATTGTGTTCTAATGACAAAATGGAACATAAATAAATAAACATTTTTATTGATACAAACAAAGGCACAAAGCCATCAGCGAGAGAAGAATAAAACAGACAACCAACAAAACCAAACAAGTGGAAAAGGAACATGAAAAATGGGAACCTTGTATCCTGGGAACCTTTGGAAAGAAAAGGTGCCAATAATCAGTTTTGGGAGTCATACACAAATTACCATGACTAACTGAAATCAGCGCGCAATATCAGAGAAGTACATGATGCCATGAAATACCTAACTTCGTGGCAATGAAGATATCAAGACCCCCTTTTACCCTCCATAAACAGAGAGAAAAAGAGTGAGTGCCAAGGTGGAAAATGCTTATGGGAAAGAAAAAGAAAGTGAACAGGAACCTGAATAGCAGTAAGATAATTGCAGAACAGTAAACAGTTCTGATGCATTGATGAAACAAGTTGCATATATAGTACAGAAACAATTGATCATCAAATCCTAAAAAAGTTTACAGCATAAGATCAAGAGAATCAGAGGACACCATGAGAGCATTCATATCTTTCAAAATTGATAATAGATTATGACATCATTAACCAATTCATCAACAGATATTTTACACTATTCCATAGTTTAAATTTGGACCATGACAAAGCACTCAAACTGAATAAGAAGTCAACCTGCACAGGAAGGTAAATCAGCTCCAGCTGGAAGCTGTGTTGGAAGAGGGGAAGCATGATGGCTATTGTTCTTAAATTGATTCCGGAATGATGGTTGATTCCAAATTTCATGCCGATCCTCCATTGAATTTTCTGAAAGCCATTTGATATGTGAAAATGAGAACAAACTAACATTTCAGTTCTGAATACAACCTAAAATGTTCTCAAATAAAGCTCAAGATTATCTTCATGTCAGGCAACGTACAAAATTTCTAAAACAAAGAGCATTCTAATCCTTGACATACTATGCCTGTACACCTTGTTCTTTTCGTTACGATGTCTAACCAGACAAGTGTAAATTTTGAAGGGAAAGGGGATGGGGCCAGTAAACTTACCATATTAGCATTGACATCTGCTGCAAAATAACAAGCAAAGTAAACTAACTGATCCTTCAAATATTATGAAGATCAATTAGTTACTTCATCTAAGTGAGCTGAAATTGGAGGAACTAGAACATCAATGACTAATGGATGATTAATATTCCTCACTTGTGACCTTGACTAGCATGTTGAGAGGCAAAATCAACTAATAGTTCTTCGCTTCTGTACAGCAACTAAGATAAAGTCACATCTTAAAAAATGAATTAAAGCCGCTTCATTTATTTATGACCTCACATTCTGAGCTTTCCGCAGTTAAAGATAGTGGTAGGAGCACATTTGTTGTGGAAAACTATTGAAACCGCAATATCAGACCTTTCTCTAAAATTTCATGGGCCAGTCTAGAAAATTTCTCGGTGCACTGGTTCACGGAAAGTTCGAATCTCAGGTTATCAACTTCACGTATGTAGAGATCAATTGCCATCCACCTGGATAAAAGAGATACATTTCTCGTGACCTGAAAACACAAAATGAAACTGCTTTATCAGAATTGTGATTGAGAAGTCGATTAATTTAATTTGAATTATGTAATAGAGAAATGAAACATTTACACATTTTCTCACTTTTTTGTGTCTAAAATTGTCCCTGGCCTAATTTCATACATGTGGCACGCAAAATTTCACAATGGAAGATTTATGAACATCACCTTTGCCGTCACATTTGGATTTCCATCTCTATCACCCCCCATCCAAGATCCAAATTTAATAGGAGTGCAAGTCAAAGGCAGTGACTTTCCAGTATGCTGAAAACATTGAATATAACTAAAAGATAAAACCAGAGTTCGACATTGGAATTGTAAAAATTAATGACAGCAACCTTCTTTAAAGCATTGCTGACACGTCGCAAATAATGAGGTACAGCTCTCCAAAGGGATTGCTCTACAATGTTTAAGCCTGAAAAAAAAATGTGGGTAATAGGAACATTATAAAGACCTAATCATTGCCTGTAGAGTTTACCTGCCCTTGCTTCATCAACAGGAGTAGGCCTGTGCCGCCTTAGCTCATCGGTTTGCCATATAGCTGATATTTCTCTCTTCTGTAATAACAAAAATAATCATGGAGCTTAGGAGGATTCCAACTAACTCTGTTTGTTTTTCCTTTTCAGAAATGGTCTAATTTAGATGAATAACTAACCAAATCTTCAATCAACATGTCTCGATCTTCTTGCCCCAGGTCGGGCCTATCGTTATATTCTAAAAGATGCTGCAATAAGATACATGCATGATAGACATGTTAAGCTTAAGTAATATCTCATGATTATTACCTTATATAGACAAATTAGAGCCCATTAAAGTACATACTGCAATTCTAATATGTTTGTACTGTAAAGTACGCCTAGTTATTTGAGTGGGATGTGCAGTGAGGACAATCTCAACCACCTGAGAAAAGGATTTAATCAACATTAATGCAAAAAACAGACAATCTAGACATTTCACCGGCAAATATATGTAAGAGAACAATAGCTACAAACCTGATTGCAAACAGTTTTATAAAGCTCCTCTGGAGAAACACCACTCTGCACGAGTTGATTGAAAGTATCATCACAAGATTTCGATATCTTTGCAGTGCTTCGTATCTTAGTTACTCTGCAAATTAACCGTGTCATAATTTCATAAGATCCAAAATTTTAAAGAGCATGTATAGCAGCATCATAATTTCAGGATGTAAGAATTATCAATATCATAAATACTGTAAGAATTTCAGGACTAAGCCTCGAACAAAAATAGATTTGAAAGTCGAAAGTAAAATGTTGAAGCGGGTCATCATTATGTTTTTATAGCAATATTTTCCTACCTCTGTGGCTCTGAACCTCATGCAAGCATCAAAAAGAAAAAAACAACAACAACAAAATCACAAGTAACAAACAGAAATGTCATATACCTGTGATGAGTTTCAGCAATCCCCGAAAGGTTAAGGTAATGACTAAATGTCCGGGCAAGTGGCAGGGCTTCTTCAAGTGTCATCTGCGACAACTCAGCCCCAAGTTGCTTCTCAAGCAGCTCGGCTGTGTCCTCAATTCCAACCATCCTCATATTGCATGCACTCTGCACACACATATTCTGTGAATTACAAAACGATTCTAACAACAAACACCCCGATCAATCAAGGCAGCAAAAAATCCAAATAAATACGTAAAACTTCTAGACCTTAAAGAAGAGGCGAGGCTTAAACCAGACAGACCACGAAATGACTTGTAAGACGCAAGCACGACAAAAAATTTTCCAAGACAAAGTAACCAGAACAAAATAATGCCAAGCAAACAGAGGAAAACTGAAGAGATCACTAAAACAGAGCACAAACAACACAAATCCAGAAAAAAACCGAGAAAATGAATCAATCAAACCTGAGCAAGCACTCTCGTTTTCTCAACCTTTTCCATGAACTGCGGGCCAACCTCACTCTGAAGAACATCGCCGAGAAGATTCCTCAGTAACTTGCAGTCATCCTCAAATCCCTGGAACGATATCTCCTCCGAAATATCATCCGTAATATCCGTCATCTCTAGCTGAGATTCTTCGTGTTGGATTACAGTGGAGTGAATGCACAGTAGCAAGAAACCACTGGCTGCGTGTGTGTGTGATAAATGCTTTGGATTTTGGTTAGAAGAAAGGCCTCAAGTGGAAATGTGGGGCTGCGATCGTTTGCCGGGAGTAGAAGGAGTTTGATGCTGACACGTGGCAGGCATAACGGATTTGTTTGTTGCATGTTTTTTGTCCTTTGCGTTGTACTCGTACGTTCAGTACTGTTGCTGAGAATTGCTTCTCTTTTAATAATCTCGCCATTTTAACCGTACACATGAACATAAAACATTTTTTTTATGTAAGTTGCTGATAATTTTGAAATTTTAAGAGAATTTTTTGTATTGAAATTGTAATCGCCTAAGCACATAAATTCAGTTTGATATGAATGACATTGAGAAATGAAGTGATTTATTAAAGTTTGATCGTGATATGTTAATAAATTAAAAAATGTTTGAGATTAATTAATTGAATTTGGAATAAAAATTGAAATGAGATTTTCATTCTTATTTAATAATAAATTAATAAAATAAATAAGGACATGAGGGATGATACTATAATTTTAATTGAATGATCTTATTGAGATCTCAAAAATTATTTTTGATTTGGTGCTAAGTATTACTAATTTAATTACCATAAAATAAATAATTCATCACTTTATACTAAACATAGATTTAATTGATTTCATCAATTCAACCCAATAATGGCGTCAAGCACAGCCTTTGCACTCATAGATCTTTTGTCTAGTTAATTTGAAGTTCAAAATTATTATTATTTTATCCGGAGTTAAGTGATATTAATTCTACATTATATATAAAATACAGTATAAAACAACAAACCATCCCTTGGGTTAAAGCAAATACCTAGGATTAAAATTTTGTCTGTTTAGTTATTTTGAAAATTCAGGAATGAAAATATGATGTCTATAAGTATTAACTAATCCTTAATTTTTGTCAATCTATATGGATAGATGGGATAATTTAGGTGACTTTCTAAATTATATAATTTAGATTTAGCTGATATTATTTCAAAATTTCAATAATACAATTTCTCCCTCATGATTTAAAACAACTATGCTATATCCTTTTCTTTTTCCTTTGTCCTATTGATAAACGACGCTTATAAATGCTTCTAGAAACAAATGATGCCCGAACCTGTGGGGTCTACCAGTATTCATGACGTCATACTGTCTTTTACGGTCATGTCCAACAGAAGTAAGCTGTAACACTATACTTGGAATTATCCAGCTTTTTATGGGTCAAGTACCCACATGTCGAGTATTAAATATTAATTAACCTTTTTCTTTTAATTAACCATTTGTTTATTTTTGTTTTAAAAGTTATCTTGTAGGGTCCACTCCGTTTATTTTATGTTAAGGTAAGAAGCAATTATTGCTGGATCAAGCAATTAATACTACTTGAAAACCATTGACTTAATTATATGCCTGCTGCCTTGGTTACCTTATACATTCAGTTCAATTAAAAATTTTCTTAGGAACACTTTTAGGCTATTTTAAATGTGGCTTCCAATTTATATTTGCTTGTGGTACGAGAAGTGACTTTGTTACTCTACTTTTTCTACTTTTCTTTTTAACAATATCTTAAATAATTAATTTGCTGAAAACAAAGAAAAAAACAAAACTACTTTGCCGAATGCTTAATTTTGCTATACGTGGCATTAAAATAAAACATTCAAAATTTTGAAATCGATGAAACAAGGACCTAAAACTTTTTTAACAATATAGATGACAAAGAGAGGTTAATTTAATTTAACAAACCAGTGGCCACCAAGATGTTAAATATAACATACTTCCCAAGTTAATAGTAATTTTTGGGATTGTAGGTATCATAGAACATGCACATGATGAAGTTCCCAGGTTAAAAGAAAATCCTCAATCGCTTTCATGAATATCAGCAGGAAATGGATTGAACCCGGTATCCGCCATAGCTTGTAGCGGTCCAAAGAGCGGCCGGGGGAGGTTTGTCCAGTCATACCAATCCCAGCTCTCGCATTTCTCCGGCTCCAGGTTCCGAGGCACTTGAGTCGGTTCAGCCTGGACTGCGCGCATGAATATGGCAACGATATGCAATGGATTTGATGGGTTTTTCGAGTACACGTTGTTGGTGGCGGTTAAGTACTCTATTTTCCCGATGTCTAGCCCGGTCTCCTCCTTCACTTCCCTCGCCGCACACTCCTCGAAACTCTCCCCTGAAAATTAAGAGTGCAGATCATTGAGCTTTGATGGAGAAAAAATTAGTGGTGGAAACGAAGAAAGATTGGGAGGCTGACCGAACTCGAGGTGGCCGCCGGGGAGCGCGAAGGTGCCGCTGCCAACAGGGGAGCGGCGCCGCCCCAGTAACACCTTGTTTCCCTTGAGCAAAAACACCACCACTGCCACTCTTGGACTTGGCGACATCCCGTCAATCTCCATTTTTCTTGATGGGTTCGAATAATATAAAACTGTGTATATACATTACATCACAGTCAACATGGTGAATCGAATTGGTTAATATGAATTTATACTTAGCGAGCGTTTGATTCCCGCCAAGTGGTTGGCTTGTGTTCCCGCCGTCGTATGTGGACTTTGGGTTCTTGGGCTGCACGTTTTAGGCCTTTTTCTTTTTAAATAATAATATAGAAATAATAAAAATTTATCTTTATTATAATATAATATAAAATGAGAAAATTCCCCAAATCAAATTCATTTTTCTTTCTCAGTCCCCAGGTCAGGGATATCATGTTTCCAATCCCTGACCCACTTAAACTCTTGTTTTGAACTCCCTGATGTTGCAAATTTCTCCCTTTCCAGCTTTTGGGTATATATTTAATTAATGAAAAACATAAAATCATGCTAATACTTCTTAATATTATATTTTCTTTCAAATATATGACTTAAAACATATTTAATACTAATTTTCTCCTTCTTTCTTAATATATATTTGTATTAATTAAGTTTGAAATTTGAAAGATATACATATTCTTTTTAAAGTGTCCAAAAGATAAAATAGGAAGTTTATATTAATTTTTTCCAGTGTTTTCTTAATTTGTGAAAATAAATAAATTTATATAATTGGAAACGGATGTAAATAAAACATATTCACTTATGTACCTAATAAAATAATATATTGTGACTATTATTTTGTTTTTTTCTGAATGGAATATCAAGTCTATTAAAAAATATTATGTTGTGTGAGTGTCAAACAATTTTCATATTTCATAAACTAAAATATATATATTATTCTTAGATCATTTGTGTCACTAATTAATTTTAGCAAAAAAATAAAATTACGTTAGTGTTCTCACATATTATGCTCAATTATACAGAAATTGTGCTCGATTTTAGACTATGTATGCTCCAATTTCACTATATTATACTCGATTGCAAGATTTTTGTGCTCGATTACTTGACAACATGGGTTTAGGTATTTTCAAGCATTTGAACGTAAGTACCATTATATATTACTCCTCAACATCCTCAACTTACAAATGAGAATGAATGTTTGGTTCTTGTGTTCTCATATATTATGCTCAATTATACAGAAATTATGTTCGATTTTAGACTATGTATGCTCCAATTTACCCTTTATAAAAGTATAACTATAATTTTAAATATATGTACAGCATGATTCGAATCATGAAATAAAATTACAATATTATCACTGAATAATGAAACACAGCACCAGATTTTATAACAAATTATAAACACACCACCTGATTTATTCGAGGAAATAAAAGTTTGAAAAAGAAGGTCATAAACAATTGAATCACTTTTTTGGAGAAATACTGAGATATCTGAGTCAAAATGATATATTCATTGATCAGAAAAGGAGAAAACATGGACGAGGGAAAAAAACCTTTTACTGCGAGGACTAAAAGAAATCAGATTGAACCCTGTCCATCGAAGAATATTTAATCCAATTTAACGGGAACATAAATTGTATTATTGGCTAAATAATTTCATGGATATATATATATTTGTTAAATTCCTAAGTTTATGTAAATTTTGAGAGAAATATGCATCTTAGTTACAAAAATAATATATAATATTTAATGCATTGTTTATTGGATAATAACATTAAGTCTTGTATCAATTCCAACTTGTTAAAAAATTCCAAAGTTGCACTATGTTATCATGTACATTCACAGACAAATTCAAATAATAAGACAAAATGTTAATATTGAACATGCTTTTTTTTATTATTAATATTGCACGCCTCTATCTCTATCTCTATCTCTGTCTCTGTTTCCTGTGCTCTTAAACCCTAATAAGCTCCGGTGAACTAAAATCTAAGATTTAACATGGATCTACCTTCAACCAGAAATATATCAATATACTACTATTGTATAAAAACTATACTAAAATATTTAAGTGTGTTCAATTAATTTTTGTAAAATAAGTTTTCTCCATCTCTTTGTAAACATGTTGATATATTTATCTAAAAATATTTAATGAATTACTAGAGGTTTTTCATTTAAAACTTCGATACCCATTTTTATTTTTAAATCTTATTATTTCCATCTCGAGTTGTCGCACTTATGACCAATAATTTTTGAAATTGTTGAATGGATTACTTCGAGTAAACCAATTTTTGTTGAGGGAGTTTGAATACCGATGATATATGTTAATAACTGGATAAATGTGTAGAATCTTGGAAGTGTCATCGTAAGTTTTATCGTAAGCTTATGTCTTTGTATGGTAACCTAAAATATATAAAACACATTGTTGGAGAATTATGCCAAGTCACTAACTTAGGTAACACATGGAACATATCATGAGATTATATCTATAAATTCAAAGCTCCCAGGATCTCAATTAGCCAAAGTAGTCGACCAACATAACTTGGCATAAATCCCATAGAAGTTGACATAGAATCGATGGAATCAGGATTCCTCATCTCATCACAAATCTTGATCCTGTGTCCAAACAAGCCCGATATCTTTGAACTTCTTGATCTTGCTGGCATATTTTCACTCCAAATGGGACAAATTTTTTTTAGGCATCAACCCAATGGGATGGCACAAATTTGGATTCCCCCATGCACCAAATCTCCTACCCAATTTCTCGTAAAACCCTCTAGGAAACCCCCAAGTCGCCGGAGAAGATGATGAATAGTACCCACCACGTCGGTGTCTAGTCAGAGACACATAAGCGCCTAGTCGAAGCCACGTAGTCGCCCAGTCAGTGCCACATCGTCGCCCAATCAGCGCTACGTCGTCTCCCGGTCAGCGCCACATCATCGCCCAGTTAGCGCCACGTCACCAATACTATCCAGTTTTTCGAAAATTGAATTTTGACCCCAAAGTGTCCATTCCACCATTTTTGGTTGTTCCGGACGCAAAGGTGCACTCCGTTTTTCAAGAATCAGCTCCTATTTTTAAAATATTGAAAAATGACCACAGAAGAGTCAACATCATATTCCGAAGCTATGATAATGCTCACTGCCACCAACTACACGTTGTGGAGACCTCGGATGGAAGATCTCCTTAGTTGTAAAGATTTGTTCGATCCCATTGAAGCAAAGGGTAAAAATCCCGATCCCGCCAAGGAGTTAGAGTGGAAGAAATCAAATCGAAAAACTATTGGTCAGATCTGACAATGGATTGACCATAGTGTCTTCCACCACGTTGCACAAGAGACAGACGTGTATGCCCTCTGGAAGAATCTGGAGGACATGTACCAGGCCAAGACCGCTCGGAAAAAAGCCCTGTTGATGAGGCGATTAGTCAACATGAAGCTGAAAAATGGAACTTCAGTTGCCGAGCATACCAGTGAGTACCAGAGTCTGGTAAACCAGTTATCGTCTGTAGAGATGCCGCTTGGAGATGAGATGAAGGCACTCCTACTTCTTAGTTCCCTTCCTGATAGCTGGGAAACACTTGTAGTTTCTCTCAGCAACTCGGCTCCAGATAGCAAACTTACCATGTCTATGGTTAAGGATGCCATGTTCAATGAAGAGGCCAGGAGGAAGGACATGGGCACCGATCAGAACCATGCCCTTATCACAGAGAACCGAGGAAGACAACAGGAGAAACAACAAAGGGATAAAGGCAAATGGAGAGGCAGGAGCAAAAGCAAGGGCAGATCCACTGATGGCAGGAAACCTTAATATAAATGTCATCATTGTGGAATAGAAGGACATATGAAGAAGAACTGCTATAAATGGCGATAAGAACAAGGCCAAAGCAGTTCACAGTCGAAGAACAAGGGTGGAGAAACGCTAGTCATCATTTCTAGAGATGTAGCGTTTTGCTCAACCCATGATGAGACATGCCTTCACGTCTCAAGAGAAGACACGGAATGAGTGGTAGATACTGCAGCATCCTACCACGTGACTCCGCACAAAGACTATTTCACTACTTACAAAGCCGGTGACTTTGGAGCAGTGAAGATGGGAAACACCGGTTCCTCTGGGATTGTAGGAATTGGTGATGTCCAGATAAAGACAAGTGTCGGGAGTACAATCACATTAAAGGATGTCCGCCATGTGCCAGATCTTCGGCTGAATCTTCTTTCTGGAGTAGCCCTTGACAAACAGGGCTATACAAATCATTTTAGCAACGGCACATGGAAAATGTCAAAGGGCGCTTTGATAGTCGCTCGTGGACACATTTGTGGCACACTGTACAAGACTCATGTGAAGATATGTACAGACACCCTCAACGTAGCTGAGAAGGAGGGTTCTCAAACTTTGTGGCACCAGAGACTCGGCCACATGAGTGAGAAAGGGTTATCTACCCTAATAAGAAGGATATTATCACCGTTGACAAAGATGCTGCGCTGGATCCTTGCAATCATTGTCTATTTGGTAAGCAGCACAGAGTCTCCTTTAGTTCCTCTTCAACGAGAAGATCAGAGTTGCTCAGTCTGGTACACTCTGATGTTTGCGGTCCCTTGGAGGTTGAATCACTAGGCGGAAACAGATTTTTTCTGACATTCATTGATGATGCTTCTCGAAAGGTGTGGGTCTATTTCCTGAAGACAAAGGACCAGGTATTTGAATACTTCAAAATGTTTCATGTCACAGTAGAACGTGAAATTGGGAAGAAATTGAAGTGTCTCCGATCAGATAATGGAGGCGAATACACTTCCAAGGTGTTCGATGCGTATTGCAAAACATATGGTATTCGACATGAGAAGACGGTCCCACGAACCCCTCAGCACAACGGTGTAGCAGAAAGAATGAACCGAACAATCGTAGAACATGTTCGGAGCATGCTCAGTATGGCTAAACTGCCAAAGCCATTCTGGGGAGAAGCAGTCAAAGTCGCCTGTTACCGTATCAACATATCACCATCAGTACCACTGAATTTTGAAGTTCCGGAGAAACTGTGTTCTGGAAATGATCCATCATACTCCCACTTAAGAGTGTTTGGGTGTTTAGCGTACGCACATGTATCCAAGGAGCTCAGACAGAAGCTCGATGCAAGGACCACTCCATGCATTTTCGTTGGCTATGGAGATGAAGAATTTGGATATAGATTATGGGATCCAAAGGAGAAGAAGGTGATCAGAAGCAGGGATGTTGTGTTCCATGAAAGCCAGACGATAGAAGACATTGAAAAGCCCACAATGTCTCAGAAGTCAAAAGTTTGTGCTCAAAATTCAGATGCAGCACTAAACCCGTTCATGAGAGACGATGATATAGTGCCAGAAGATATGCCAGAAGCAGAAGCTGAGGAAGAATGGGGTGTTGAGCAGGGGGAGCCACAACCCGCTCCGCCAGATGTTCCAGGACCATCACAAGGCCCACATGATGGTGAATCTTCTCAGATTATTCCAGAAGTTCGTAGGTCTGAACGAGGTCGGATTCCATCCAAAAGATATTCAGAATCCGAGTACCTTCTGCTTACCGAAGATGGAGAACCGGAGAGTTTCCAAGAAGCAATATCTCATAAGAATAAAGAAAAATGGCTGCTAGCAATGCAAGACGAGATGGAATCTCTGCAGAAGAATCAAACTTATGAGATCGTAGAACTTCCAAAAGGGAAAAAAACACTAAGAAATAAATGGGTATTCAAGCTCAAGAAAGATGGCAGCTTAAAAGTGGTGAAATACAAAGCACGACTGGTAGTCAAAGGATTTCAGCAGAAGAAGGGAATCGACTTTGATGAGATTTTTTCACAGGTAGTCAAAATGACTTCAATCAGAGTTATACTTGGATTAGTCGCAAGTATGAACTTGGAGCTTGAACAGATGTACGTGAAGATGGCGTTTCTTCATGGAGATTTGGAGGAGAAAGATATATGGAGCAGCCAGAAGGTTTTGAGGTTTCAGGTGATAACCTCGTTTGCAAACTCAAGAAAAGCTTGTATGGTTTGAAGCAGGCACCAAGGCAGTGGTACAAGAAGTTTGACTCATGCATGGAAAGTCAAGGCTACAAGAAAACTGCTGCAGATGAGTGTGTTTACATTCAAAGATGTTCATACGGGAGTTTCATTGCTCTTCTACTTTATGTAGATGATATCTTGATCGTAGGAAAAGATGCAATGAAGATTAATCAGCTGAAGAAGGAATTGTCCAAGTCTTTTGACATGAAAGACTTAGGACCGGCTCAACAGATTTTGGGAATGCATATTGTTCGAGACAGAAACAACCGACGGTTATGGTTATCTCAGGAGAAGTATATTGAACGAGTGCTTGAAAGGTTCAATATGAACAACGCCAAACCAGTCAACATTCCACTCGCTAATCATTTCAAGTTGAGCAAGAGTGCATGCCCTTCATCCAAGGAAGAGATTGGGGAAATGTCATCAGTATCGTATTCTTCAGCAGTTGGAAGTCTGATGTATGCAATGGTGTGTACAAGGCCAGATATTGCTCATGCAGTGGGAATGGTGAGTCGATTTCTCTCCAACCCCGGAAAGGAGCATTGGGAGGCGGTAAAGTGGATTCTCAGGTATCTAAAGGGCACTACAAAATTATGTCTTTGTTACAGGAAAACTGATTCAATCTTGGAGGTCTATACAGATGCAGATATGGCCGGAGATATTGATAGTAGAAAATCTAGTTCAGGATTTATCTACATTTTCACAGGGGGGGCCGTCTCATGGAAATCACGATTGCAGAAGTGTGTTGCTTTATCCACGACAGAAGCAGAGTATATTGCTGCCGCTGAAGCTGGAAAATAAATGTTGTGGCTAAAGCGATATCTTCAAGAACTTGGAATCAAACGGAAAGATTACAAGGTACACTGTGACAGTCAAAGTTCTCTCGACTTGAGCAAGAACTCCATGTATCATTCCCGTACAAAGCATATTGATATTCGATATCATTGGATACGCGAAGTTATGGATCGACAACTGTTGAGACGAGTCAAGATTCATACGAAGGAGAATCCAGCAGATATGTTAACGAAGGTGGTAACTCGAGAGAAGTTAGAGCTATGCAGAGATATAGTTGGGATGCTTGTTCCAGATATAGCTTGAAGGGGGAGAATTGAAGAATACAAATCAAAGTCTTCAAGCCACAATAATTGAAAAACAAGAAGCCACAAAGTTTGAATCTTTAGCCTCCATTTTTGTCAAGAAAGATGGCCATTCACACTGTAAATTTCAACCATTCACACTCCTCCAATCTTGTATAAATAGAGGTGTTAGAATGAGTTGTAAATCATTCCTTGAGAGTGGAATCATCTCCTTGTGTGAGTTTGAGTGTTTGAGAGTTTTTGTTTCTTTAGAGTTTGTAAATCTCTAGTGATCTATTCGTGAGTAATAGAACTTTATTTTCTCTCAAATTATTCTTCACCAACACCTAAAGATCACAACAAGTCTCTCTGCCAGTTGATTCAAGATCATTGAGTGTAATCGAGCTATTTCAAAAAAATTTGAAAATCGAAGTGTGTATATGTCTGTACGTTTATTTGTAATGAGAAAAGTTAGAGCTTACTTTGAATATCAGAATTCCGACCAGAGAGATTACCATTTACCTGAATAGGAGTCCATCCGCAAGGATCTGGATAAAGATCCGAACCATTCCACCATTCGCCTACAAATCTTGAATAGCATAATACAGAGCCTCTTGTTCTGTTCTCTCCATCGGAGCTGACACTGTTTCATCTTCCCCATTGCACCACACACACAGGCAACGAAGTATGCAGAGAATTGCAATGCAAGAACTAAAAGATTTAATCTTTTTCATGACCGTTTAAAACCCAGATAAAACACAAAAACTCCAGCTGATGTTAACAAATTTAATGATTAATATGGAGTATGAATTTATACAATGGTGGGAGAAAGATTCCAAGGAGAGACTGTAACATGCAAGCTAATGCAATAAATGAGAACTCTTTATCTTGGTGGAGTTTATGGGAAGCAAAGGTATAATAAATGACGTGTAGAGAGATGCAGAGATTCAGATAAATAGACTTTATAGTATCGGGAGAGAGAAGGCACAGTTCTTCATGCTAGAAAATCAAGAAATTATGTTGATGTCCATAAGAAGATGATAGCAGAGGAAATGATGGGGAAAGGTAATTGAGCTGAAACTCTACACACACTGTGCTTATTTAGTTCTTTTGTAGGTCTTAAGATCTAGTTCTTTACTTTTTAGACCACTAATTACAGTGTCTAATGTAATTACATCTCTACCATATTTTATTGGTGACCTTACATCAGCATAGTCATCAGGAATAGCGTTTAAAAGCACAATTGGAGTGTAGTCATCTATGTTTTTATCCCCTGTTAATTTTATATCCTGTATAAGTTTGGTAAACACATCTAAATTCTCATCCAGATCCTTATTTAAATCAAGTTTGAACCTAAAAAACCTTTCAAGTAGGAACATTTTACTGGGCAGTGAAGTTTCGGTATATAATTCTTGTAGTTTCTTCCAGAGGAGTGTAGCAGTGTCTAGTTTACCACATTTCCTTAACAGCATCAGATAGGTTCAGTATTATGGAAGAGTATGCATATTCATCATCTTCTTTTCTTTTAGAGGCAGGGACATCCTCAGCATAAGCCTCGGTGTCAATTGCCTTATAGATTTTTTGTTGTATTAGAATGCCTTTCATATTTTGTTGCCAAATAGAAAAATCTGTTTTACCATTAAAGGGTTCTAAGCTATACGAGGTCACATCATCCATCTTAAAACATAGAGTACAACAGGCAGATATGACACACACAGAGACCAGGCAGCAGAATCACAAAAAGCAACAGGATCACCAGTTTTGTAAGAACTTAGAACAGCAGGTAATTACAGACAATAACTAGGCAGCACACACGCAGTAATACATAGCAGGTTACAAAACAGTGAGCAGGCAGTAGTAAGCAGTTAAGTGCACAAGATAGGGACTGGGCAGGGGGTTCCAGGCACACGGGATTCCTCAACACACTCAAGACGTGCGGTCAAGGTGCCTTTTGAACAGAACTCCCTATCTAGCCCAGTGGGGGACAACGTGAGATAGGCTCACGCTATCTGCCCAGAGGTACTACAACACACAGTACTCAGATTTCAGGTACTGCACAGTTTACAGTACACTGTCAAGCACACAGAGGCGGAAATACTTACAACCCAGAGGCCAACGCTCTGGGGTAAGGTTCCCGAGAATAGGTGTAACGACCGGACTTTTCTCAAAGAAAATTTAGAAATTTGGGGATCGAATTGAAAGACCCAAAAATTTCAATCTTAATAAACATAAAAGTCGTTACTAAATTCTGGACTAAATTGCGAATAAACACAATTCATTACTGCTGAATGCGGAACAATTAAAACAATGAAGCAAATCAGCTGGAAGGATAAACCAAACGCTGAACTAAATCATCTGCTGATCTTAAAACACACGCAGAACTGAAACACCAGCTGATAAAAATATGAGTAAACTCGCATATATCTTTACGCCAAACGTTCATACAGATTTCTACAAAAATGAGGAACTAGAAATCTGCTAACATACAAAACTATAACTAAGTTCTGTACATCAAAATCAAAAGCTGAAAGAACAATGGAAGATGTCCACGATAAACACATCCTCCCTTTCTGATCATCTCCCTCCAGCTCCTACTGCTGATTACCTGCACTCAATGAAAATTAGTGAGCCGAAGGCTCAGCAGGTAAATCTGGAATAGCAAAATCATGCAATAGAACTGATACTGAAACTGGAACTGAAAACTAAATACATAATCTGAAATCTGCGTACGCTTTGAAATGAACAAGCGCACTAACATAATCTATATCTGAGAATTCTGATAGAAACTGAAAGCATAAAACATAATCAAATTCTGAAAACATTTTCTTTAAACATTCTCTGGAGCTGTGACTAAAATAACATTTGTGCTCTTCTGAAATTATGACAACACTTTAAACATTTTGGTCCAATTCGCTTGATCAAACTCCTGATATCAGTTTCTAGCTCTATGGCTCATGGTGAAGGGATATATAGATCCGTCGACCTATACACCTGATCCTTCCTCTGTTGAAAGGGCATACGGTTCGTCAGCCGCACACTCACCCTTCCTCTGGGGACCCTCTTAGTTGTCATAACTTAAAAAATTTTCTAAAACATCTTTCTGCTCTTTCTTTTCTTTCTAAAAATCTGTTTTCTTTCTCTCTGTACGAATTACTGGTTTTTCTCTCTTTTGTCTAATGATGTTCTGGAACTGTAAACGATTTCTCTGTAAGGCTTGCGAAAATGAAAACTGAATAAAAAGGCTACTTGAATCTGTCAACTGAATCGAATACAATCTTTGAAATGATTCGGAGTTGAATAAAGAATCGAATTCTGGAATTTCGTTATCTGTTAAAGAAAACGAAGAATGAACAGTACCAGTCGCAAGACTAATACCAGCTGAATGAACAACACCAGTCGCAACGAATAGGAAACCAGTCGCAAGACAAGAATCCAGTCGCAAGGTCTTTTAAATAGATGTAAAGTGAAACGATGTCGTTAGCACTTAAAACATTAAAGCAACTGCTGAAATATCAAAATGAAATGCATCTGCTGGTGAACAGTGTATCTGCTGAATGTCACGAAGACAACGCAACTGCTGAATTCTAACAAAGGAATGCAGCTGCTGAATTCTAATAAATGAAGGCACCTGCTGGTGTTAATCAAAGGAATACACCTGCTGGTTTTAGCAAAAGAAATACATCTGCTGAATATGCATCTGCGGAATTTATGAAAGCAATGCATCTGCTGAATACCAATAGCCGATGAACAAACTATCAACTGATGAACAACTATCAATTGACGAACGAACTATCAGCTGCTGAACAATAAAACATACAACAGCTGAACCTGAAGTAGTGCGACTGCTGATCGCAACTACTGAACTTAAACGATACAATAGCTGAAATCTATACTTAGAATATTTTCGACAAAGCAATATCAGCAGTGGTATAAGAACCAGCTCTCAAACTTAACCAGGTGAATGACGATGGTTTTCCTTTGTCTGAATAATTCTAAATATCTGAAGAAAATTCTGGAAATGATCGAATAAGCTACTTGTAAGCTACTTCGATGGAATTTCTAAAGAAACTCAAGAACTAACTGAAAGAACATCATCAAACCATTTTCTGTAAACTTTCTGGATTAAAATCACAGTAAAACGAAACCTTCATAAAACAGAGCATAAACTTTTCTGGTTTTGAAGAACAGCCGAAGCCATCTTCCTTTCTTTAAAATATCATATAATCATGCAAACAGAATTGAATATATGCTTTCACTGAGTGAGCAAGAAACAGAGTTTACTTGCCTGAATTCTTGAACACAAATCACGGTTTTAGTTAAAACAAAGGATTCGATTGGCTCGTAGGATTGTTTAGACATCTACTGTAATTGCACTGCTATCTGAAATTTTAGCTCTTAAATGATAAAAAGCTAAACAATACATAGATAAAATCTGAAACTCGATTAATCAAGAGTTGAATATAATAGCATTGTAATCCCTCAATCTCATATCTTTCTAGTTTGTGGCCTCTAAAAGATCTGGTCGTTACATTCTACCCCCCTTAAAAGAATTTCGTCCCCGAAATTCACTTACTTGAAGAAATTTGGGTAGCTTTTCTACAAGTCATAATCGTCTTCCCACATAATTTCTCTTTCAGTGTGACTTACCCACTGCATCTTAATCAAGGGATAGTTCTATTCTTTAACTTACGGTTTCTCTTAAAAGAATCTTTACTAAGACTTCTTCATAATCTAAATCTAACGCTACCTAAACAGGTTTTTATCTGAGCATCTAATTCTACTATAAGAGACACATCGATGCAATGAAATCAGACGCAACAAATTGGAACAGTATTTGGAAACGAAACAAATTTCTACCGTTCATGAGTAGTGTTGAAAGAAACCAGCTGGGATAAATAGGAACCAGCTGCAAGGTCTTTTACTAACAACAAACATACTAATTAAAACGATGCCGTTGCGAACAACATGAATACAACTGCTGAATACAACGATATAATGCAACTGCTGGAAATGAACTGTGCAGCTGCTGGTCATAACAATGGAATGCAAATGCTGAAAAATAAACTTTGGTGCTGCAACATCAAACGACAGCTACGCTATCAGCTGTTGTCTATCAAACCAGACACTGACTCGACTAACAACTACCGATTACATAACGTCAAGTTCCGATGTTACCATTCACCGGAAGATGAACAATTCTAAACATACGGGAACTAAATTTGAACTCAAAAGGATCTAAACACAGTACTCTACTTCTTTTTCTTCTAAGCTAGATATCAATTTCTTAACAAACCTATCTGATACAAAATACAAGTTGACCAGAATCTAACAATGCTAAGGTAAACATACGGGAAATAAAATCTTACCCGTCGCCACTGAGGTATCTGCTGGGGTTTCTGCAGCTGTCATTAAGTAAACTCTACCGATGATGAGTGGTCGTTTCTGGGAACACTCCCTAGACATATGGCCTGGCTTACCACAAGTATAACACACTTTCTGGCCAAAAAGACACTGGCCTGAATGATTTTTCTTACAGGTTGGACATGGAGGCCTAGTTCCTGAATTAGGAACAGCAGAGATAGGCTGAACAACTAGGGGTTCTTTTTCTTGAGACTCCTGCTGGTTACTACTTGGTTTCTTATTTTGCCTACGGTCCTTCTGCTGAAAAGCTTGTCTTTTCAATTGTCTCTCTTCCTCAATTATTTTCCAGTCTTGTTCTGCCCGTAGGGCCTTATTCACAGCTGATCTATAATCTACGGGTTCTGCCAATCTAACATCATGCCTAATCATCGGTTTCAACCCATCAACAAAATGTTCTAGCTTCATATCTGCATTTGTCCCAATTAAAGGAACAAAATAACAACCTCTCTCAAACTTACGGATATAATCCCGCATAGACATCTCTCCCTGCTTAAGAGTTAAGAACTCACTACGCAACTGCTGTCTTACATCTGCCGTAAAGTATTGTTCATAAAACACTCTCTTAAACTCTTCCCACGTAAGAATTTCCAAGTCTACTGTTAACTTGGCTCCTTCCCACCTTATCATAGCATCTCCTCTCAGCATGTAAATCGCACACCGAGGTCTTTCTTGTTCAGTCAGTTGCAAATAGTCAAAAAATCACCTCTATGGATTTATTCCAACTCTCTGCTATAAGGGGATCAGTAGTACCAGAAAATTCCTGAGGTCTCTGTCTTCTAAAACCTCTCTGTGAATCATGCAAACAGAATTGAATATATGCTTTCACTGAGTGAGCAAGAAACAGAGTTTACTTGCCTGAATTCTTGAACACAAATCACGGTAGAAATCCAGCAACTTCTAACGCACCGCCTGTTTCCTTTAAAACTCTTTGAAAGTATTTGGTTCGGCTTCTTGAAAGAGAACACCGCTTTGTATGATTTGATTTTTTTGAAAGTAATGATGCATGAAGCAGCTTAAGATCCTATTTATATGATTTGTAAATGCCTAAGGAAGAAACGCATTCAATTCAATATGTCAAATTCTGAAAGAAGCGTGCTCTGTTTTAAACCAAATAATGCATATGAAAACCGAATAGTTTTAGTTAAAACAAAGGATTCGATTGGCTTGTAGGAATTGCTTAGACGTCTACTGTAATTGCATTCCTGCTATCTGGAATTTAGCTCTTAAATGATAAAAAGCTAAACAATACATAGATAAAATCTGAAACTCGATTAATCAAGAGTTGAATATAATAGCATTGTAATCCCTCAATCTCATATCTTTCTAGTTTGTGGCCTCTAAAAGATCTGGTCGTTACAATAGGTATTAAGCCTCCCTACGATCTGGACTCCTCACCATCGACAGATCTGGTTCTTCGCTCGAACCAGTGGCTCTGATACCAATTGTAACGCCCCATATTTAACGACTGCCTCCACTGATCTTTTCAGTGTGTTCCTTATTCGCACGCATCCTGAGAAACTTTCCAGATCACCCATCCCAAAATTGTCCCAAGTCAAGCATGCTTAACTT
Source organism: Dorcoceras hygrometricum (assembly GCA_001598015.1). Classification (NCBI taxonomy): domain Eukaryota; kingdom Viridiplantae; phylum Streptophyta; class Magnoliopsida; order Lamiales; family Gesneriaceae; genus Dorcoceras; species Dorcoceras hygrometricum. Next base: position 479,131 of record KV017293.1, read on the forward strand.
TGGAGTTCTTAAGTGATGAGCTCTAGAAAAGAAGATGCACCTTGTTGGTATGAGTAGTACCAATTAAATCTGATAAGCCTTCCTCAACTAACCTCAATTACATCTATAAGTTCTCAGTTTCATAATCCCTCTCATTCCGATGTGGAATCGGTTCATTCATGTGCCCCTTCGCCTCTAGAAGCCTGCCAGAAGCGCCCATTGTCCGTGCAACTTCTTGGCACCGGCGATCACTCCCGACCTCTTTTGAGCCCCAGACCTCACTTGCCCACCAGCTTCCGCTTGGTTCATCCCCGAACCACACTGTACTAAGAGAGGTCAACTCTGATACCACTGTTATGCACTTCTGTACCTGCAAGAACAAATAAACACCAAAGACCAGAAGCAGTAGGACACCAGAAAGGGTCCCTGTTAGGCCACAGTTAAGCAAGCAAGCACGAAAAATACAGCAGAGGACCAGATTTCAACAGATCTAATAGTTTGGCACGGTCACCAAACATCAGACCCTATCCAAGACACCAGCTTTACACAGATCTCTAAATAGGACACCGGTATGGAGAGGGTAACACTCAGAAACCAACCTAGAGGCCACTCGAGACCACGGCAGCACACAGAAGCAGCCTACAACCCACTGGTATACACCCCACGCCCAAACCCCATATCTCTATAGTCTCGACCCTTCACAGTACTAAGAGGAGGCTCAGACAAGAAGAGATCGAAGTTCTGACACTGAGATATCACCAGAGAAGCTCACAGAGAGGCAAAGAAGAGAAGCGGCGGAAGAGAAGAGTTAGGTTTACAATCGGTAGGGAGGGCTGTGTTATTCGTAGGGTGTATACAAACAGGGAAGCGCATATAACAATTGAAGGGCCAGGATTAACGCCAGGAATCCAACGGCTGTAAATGGTAAGTAGGGGTTGGGCTTGGGCTGGGTAATGTAATGAGATAGGGTCAGCACAACTTGGGCCACACTTCCCACATTAACTGCCCAAAAATGAAAATTTTGTTGATCCAAATCAAGATCAATTTCTCTAGGAGAGCGAGCAATCCGCATCATGAGTGTTGACCAGATTTCAATGAAAAAATATGCCTATATACAAATAAATAACTAGATTTTTCACTCTACACCAAACTGAAAAAAGAATCGTATTTAATTTTTGACATTCCACAAATTTAAATGACCATGAGTCCACCATAACTATAAAAATTTAAACACAAAACTATAACCATGACACGATGTTGACTATAAAATAACTCGAGAAACTGACATATGATGGTAAGTTATAACACATCATAGATGAGGAACATATACTATTCAAATATTATTTGTATTTCTAATATATCGAGAGAAAAATATCTTTAATAGAATCTAGTTTTTCATTTCGTTTTTGACTAAATGGAACAGCCAAGAAAATTTTTGTAGTGTGGACGTTGCTATACAAAAACCATTTCGCAATCGACTCCTAATATATCAGAAAGGTTTTTTTTTTTTGTTCCAACAATTGTTCGCACATTAATTATAGCCATCGTGTTCTGTGGAACAGTGGGTTATTGAGATGGAAAAAAAGTTATTGCTTTATAAAAAAGGAGGCGTGAGTAAGGAGTACAAAAGAAATCGGGGGAGAAGAAATTGGGAGGAGGCGTGACTGAGAGAGTGGGAGATGAGAGACAAAATGGTCCAGAGATCTCTGAGGGGAGTTGAGCAAACCATGTTAAGTGATAAATAAAATCAAAATAATTAGTCAAAACATGAAGTAGGGAGTTGAAAGAAAGTGTTTGATATGTAATATTTTCTAACATAGGACTGAAGTTAAAAATTGAGTTTCTGATGGAGTTTATCATCAATTTACCCTTAAGAAGATTGTATTAAAGAAGAAGTTGTCCTAATTTCTCTGGAATTAAAAATACATAAATATTTTGTTTTTTCTTTAGGGTATCAGTGAAAAGTGTGGACATAGACATAAGATAAACTTATCAGAGACAAGTATGAGAAGATAATACTATAATATAAGTCAAATCAGGGCAGGAAAACATGCAATTCAAATATTATATCATCAAATATAAATAATGAATGGTGCCTTTGTAATAAACTTCAAACTGAGGTTTAATTTTAAAAAAAATATATTTAGAAAACTTCGAAAGCTTATAAATTGATCTGTTTGCATCGTTTTATGTCAACGACTCAAATGAGAGAACTCAATTTTCAAATGAAAACATTTTTTTTCATGACAGTGGTGAAGATTATATTTGCCTGTAATATTTTTACTATAATGATAATAAATTGTGTCTCACTTCAACTTGTATTTATTTAACTCAAATTATTATAATATATAGAAATCGAAAAATTCACATCTACCACTAAAATTGAAAAAAAGAGAAAGAAAAGTAAAATCTTCATTACTTAACCAAAGACAAAACATTTACATTTGACCCATTCGTCAGACGTCCAAATGATCGTTTTTCTCCACATGAAAAGTAAAACCTCTCAACGGGCCAGCCCTCGGTGACTTAGGCATCTCCGGGATCCTATTGCCGTCGTAATCATAGTAAATCGCCCCCGAAAACTCCGGCGGCTGGCATTTCTCCCCCATCAGTATCGCCTTCTGCCAAACCCCGATATCTTCTTTTCCGGCACCGGAGTCCGGCCCTGATTTCCTGCCATGAACTAAAGACATAATCGCCATGCTGCCAAGACTTGTTTTCAGTTGCTTGGGTAATACTAACGGCGACCTGTGCGGCGTGTTTGGCTCAGTTGTTTTGGAAGCACACTTTCTTGGGATTTGTCTCGCGTGCTTTGCACAGAGGGCGACCAGGAGTGACACTGAGACAAACAGTCCTATTGCTAGAGGGATGGATGAGAAGGTACCACTTGCATGGATCGGGATTGGGATTGGGATTGGACGAACCATGTTGTGCTTTGATTGTGAATGAAGATGATATGGTGTTTATATAAAGGGGATTAGAGGATTGTTTGGATGATTGTTTTCCATGTGTATTATTGGGTGCAGTTGAGTGGTGTGAGAGTGAGAGATACGACTTCAACGAGTCCACCTTTTTTGGTCTTATATATATATGCATGGAATTTGTCAACCGGTTTACCAAGCTAGATGTCAACTTGGCTCACTACAATTCAAATTCAATTGTTTCATTTTCAATTCAGGTTTATAATTAATACAAAGAAATTTGATGTAACAAAATAGATCAGCCGACGAGCTGCTACCACGTCGAGGACCTCGGGAACGTCGGGCGTCGGGGATTCAAGAACACGTGTGTATTCCTGCAAACAACGAATGCTTCGTCAAAGGGCGCCGGAGATGTGTCGCGTGCTTCTCGATTGCTTTCGCCCTTGATGACGTAGGTAGAGTGGGTGTTTAGTCCTCGGGTCCCGAGCTACTAATGGGGGGCATCAGGAGTATCCCCCGCCGCTAGTCCTAGACGAAGAATTGAAGTATAGGAGTACGTGCGGTTGAGGTCGGGACCCGAGGTGAGGGCTACAATGGTGAAGGAACTCACGACCTGCAAGGCATCGTATTGTAGTCGCCAAGAGATTTTTCATGATCGGGATACTGAGGCTCGGGGTTTACTGTGAATTTTGTGTTTTCTGAAGAAAACCATGATCCGTGTATCCATGCTTCTCCACCGTTGATAAGATCTTCATCGAGCGGTCAGGATGGAGGTGTCCTGACATCCGAAGCGATGTCCCTGACATCCGAAGTGACCGTTGCGCCAATCGAGGTGACCGTTGAGCTTCCCAAGATGATCTGGATCGTTGAGGGGCATGCGATCGGACGGTTGAGATCAACCTCTCCCTTCCTATAAATACTTCAACTTCACCCCTCATTTCTCACTTTCCATTTTCTCAACGCTGTTACTCTGCCCAAATTTCCTCTCGCTCTCAAGTTGCCTCGTCGCTTCCCGACCTCCAACTTTCTCTGTAAGTTCTAGTCATCTTTGCGTGATGTCTTCCCCTTCTACTAGCCTAGTGAGTAGTACCGCCGAGTCTATAGATAGTGCCTCCCCCATTATCCAGGCGGGGGAACCATGGCTTCCCGAGCCGGGGGAGCTCCCGACCACCCCTTGGTACGAGGAGAAAGTTTCGACCTTAAGGCTATCCGATATACCCATCGTCAAGGATAAGGGGGGAACGATGGGTAAATTCGAGGTAGTTATCCCCCACCCCGACGAGAGGGCTCATCGTCCCCCGCCGGGGTTTCATACTTTTTACATGAACCAAATAGAGATGGGCCTCAGGTTTCCAATCCCGAGGTTCATTGCTGCCTTCTGCCGCCACATTTCGCTGAGCCCGAGCCAGCTAGCTCCGAACTCATATAGCTTTTTGCTGGCTCTGGCCGTCCTCCTCAGTTACCACGGGCTCCCGTTAATCCCCTACGTCCTCATGCAATTAGTGCAAATCAAGAGGTTAGGACCAGGGAAATTCTACCTCTCCCATAAAGGGGATCACTCTTTTATTAAAGGGAACCCGAGCTCCCACAAGGGGTGGATGAGCAGGTTTTTCTTCGTCAAGTGTGACGTGATGAGGGACCCTTGGAAGTGCGAAATGCACTGGAGGGATAGCGCGGTTTCCATTACTCCCCGAACACCTGACCGAGCCCCGAGCCTGACCCCGTTCCTCGAGGCCATGCACGGTAAGAGCTATAGTGCTCCCGAGCTGATAAGAGAAGATCTGCTGTGCTTCTACAAGTTTAGCAGGAAGGGGGTTGAGCTTGTCGTGGACCTCGGTATATTTGTATCCTGCCTTAGTTGTGTTTTTATTTTTCCTTCGTTCTTCGTCCGAACTAATTTCTGCCCTTTTTCCTTTTCTGCAGACGAGCAAATGGGTAAGGCGGAGCTATTACGAGCGATGCAGGAGGCGGCCGCTGCGCCCCCCAAGAAACCGACCAAGAGGAAGGCCCCTTCCATGGGCGAGAAGGAGGCTCGGGGAGAGAAGAGGAAAAAGGCGGGTGCTTCGACATCGGGGGCCCGCACTGAGGAGCCCCCCAAGCCAACCCACGCGCCGACGCCCCCGACGCCGTCCTCCGAGGAGCTCTTGTCGTGCCTCCTGTCACCGCTACGGCCGGAGGCCAGTCCTCGGGTAAGAGGCTCGAGCAACCTCCTCCTTTCGACCCTTCCAAGGACTCGCCGAGGACTCCGAGGTCGTAGGACATCTTGCTGTCAATCTTGCCTCGGTATGCCCCCGATCTCCCAAACTATGACCTCCTTTTATATTAACGGTTTTGAAAATAACTCTTACCCTTTCCCGCAGGCAATGGCTTGGGGAGGCGAGATAATAAGGCGGCTCACCCGAGCTCACCGGACCGGGAAAACCAACCGCAAAAAGTTCGATGAGGCAATGGGCCGCCACGCCGAAATGGTGGCGAGGCTGGAGGAACTGGAGGTCCTCAGAGCTCAAGACGAGGTGGTCGCCGCGACCCAGAGGAAGGAACTGGAGGCCGAGCTGGTGGCCGAAAAGGAGGCTCGGGCAGCCGAGAAGCAAGCGCTAAGAGCCGAGCTCGAGAGAGCCCATGCTCGGGCGGAGCGAGTCAAGGAGGACTTCCTGAAGTCCCCCAAGTTTGATTCCTTACTGGCGAAGAAGGCTTGGGGGTACTTTAAGGATGGCTTCTGGGGTTGCTTGGCCCAGTTCCGCTCTAACGGATATTCTGAGGAAGAGCATCCGGCTTCCTTTTTGGACCTGCAACAAGCCTTGGAGAGCTTGGGTGATGATGAGGACGCCGAGGAGGAAGAGCAGGAGGAAGGAGAAGTTGGTGATGGGACTGAAGTCAACGCCCCGAACTCCCCTAAGCCCTAGTTTCCTTCCTTGTAACCTGATAACAAATTTAATGAAATCGAGTTTTTCTTTATCGCATCTTATTCTTGAGCGTGAGTCGAGTTGTCCCGACGATTTCACAAAATGGGGTGTATAAGCTATAGGGACGATATCGGAATTGACAAAGTAACCTCATGGCCTGATCCCGTAATCGAACAATAACCCGAGCTAACGTTTAAAACAGCGTTATTATATAGCAATCCATTGAATTTATTTGAGCTTTACCAAGTGCGCAAGTCGTGGACGAAACCTGGGCCTCGTTTCTCGGGCTTAGAGGGGCTTTTGCTTAATAAAGTCCCCTCTCGAGGAGGGTTTAATGCTTAAGCAAATGCAAGCGCCGAGTTGATTTGGCCTTTGAATTGGCGTAGAAGGGTTACGCGAAATTGCCAGTTCGGGACTGGGCTTATGCGCCGAGCTTGTCGGGCTTATATGTTTGCGTAGAAGAGCTACGCGAGTTTGCCAGTGCGGAACTGGGTTTTTGTGCCGAGCTGGTCGGGCTTATATGTTTGCGTAGAAGAGCTACGCGAATTTGCCAGTGCGGAACTGGGCTTTTGTGCCGAGCTGGTCGGGCTTATATGTTTGCTGGTAGAAGAGCTACGCGAGTTTGACAGTGCGGAACTGGGTTTTTGTGCCGAGCTGGTCGGGCTTATTTGTTTGCGTAGAAGAGCTACGCGAATTTGCCAGTGCGGAACTGGGCTTTTGTGCCGAGCTGGTCGGGCTTATTTGCTTGCGTAGAAGAGCTACGCGAGTTTGCCAGTGCGGAACTGGGTTTTTGTGCCGAGCTGTTCGGGCTTATATGTTTAGCTCGGATCGTCACCCGATGAGCTTGATAATTGACGCCATGTGTTGGGAGGAAACATCTTTTATTCCATAGAGTAATTATTACAGATAGTAGCCGAGCAAAAGATAGTTACAAGTAGCAAAGGAAAACCTAGGCATAATACTTCCGAAGATGAATAACATTCCACGGCCGACGTCCTTGTTTCCCATGCGCATCCTCCAAATAATAAGCGGCGATTCCCGCTTTCCCGACCACCTTGTATGGCCCTTCATACTTTGGATCTAGCTTACCCCTGTAAGAATGGCTTCCTTGGCTGCGTGGCCCAATGGAGGGCCAACGGCTATCCCGAAAAAGAACATCCAGCCTCCTTCCTCAACGTGCAGCAGGCCATCGCCGAGATGCCTGATGAAGAGGAGGCCTAGGAAGAAGAGGAGGAGGGCGAGGATGAGGAAGAGGGAGGAGTTGGTCCCGAGGCTACTTCCCCGAGCTCCCCCCTTTCTTAATTTTTTCTTTTGTTGTACTCCGCGTATTTTCTATCATATTAATGAAATGCCGTTTTTCCCAATTTCTTTTTCTTCGTACTTTATTTTTGAGCACGAAGCGAGTTATCGCCCTGAGACAGGGCTCCGACGTGAGAAGCCGTAGTTAAAATCAAACAAGTGTCGAATAATCATGCGCAACCATCCGAAGCGATCTGAGCTTAGAGCCCAATAAAATAACCCGAGCTATTAATCGATCAAAATTATTTTGAACTAATAACCGAGCAACACAATCCGAGCTATTCATCGACTCGATCTCGAAATGATACTAAGCGAATCGAGTTTTCGTGTGAACAATCCGAACTCTTGTTAGTGAGCAAAAATGGCCCAGTGTTGGTTTTCAGGCCATGATTATAAAGGGGTGAGAACCCGAGATTAAGCGAAGCTCTCGCCCTTACCATGCGCTTGCGTGAGGCTGCTTGTGAATGATCATGATTGTCGAGCTAGTCGGGCTTATATGTTTGCGTAGAAGAGCTACGCGAATTTGCCAGTGCGGAACTGGGCTTTTGTGCCGAGCTGGTCGGGTTTATTTGTTTGTGTAGAAGAGCTACGCGAGTTTGCCAGTGCGGAACTGGGCTTATGTGCCGAGCTGGTCGGGCTTATATGTTTGCGTAGAAGAGCTACGCGAATTTGCCAGTGCGGAACTGGGCTTTTGTGCCGAGCTGGTCAGGCTTATTTGTTTGCGTAGAAGAGCTACGCGATTGTGCCGAGCTGGTCGGGTTTATTTGTTTGTGTAGAAGAGCTACGCGAATTTGCCAGTGCGGAACTGGGCTTTTGTGCCGAGCTGGTCGGGCTTATATGTCTGCGTAAAAGAGCTACGCGAGTTTGACAGTGCGGAACTGGGTTTTTGTGCCGAGCTGGTCGGGCTTATTTCAGAGGTCGGGAGAAAAATCTCTTATATAACTTGTCGTTCAAAACAACGAAGCGTAGGGCTCGTCGCTTAAGTTCCCGAGCTCGCTGTGGGTTGTCGGGTACGGTCCTTCGCAAGAGGTATTCCAAGATATCATGTCGCCAATAACAAAGCGTAGGGCTCGTCGCTTAAGTTCCCGAGCTCGCTGTGGGTTGTCGGGTACTATCCTTTGTAAGAGGTATTCCAAGATATCATGTCGCCAGTCCGAGGTAAACATTCTTCCCTGATTCTGCTCGACCTGATAGACTTGTGATAGCAACTCCTTTCCTTGTACTTCCTTGCCCGTGGATGGAGCAAGGGAGCTAGCCATATTTGCGAGTTTGTCTGCTTTTTCATTGCTTTCCCGAGGTACTTGCTCCAAAATTACCTCAGAAAAAGCTTCTGTCAGTTTATTCAGCGCCTCCGCATACTTCACCATCTTTTCATTATTGATGTCGAACTTCCCATTACTTTGTTGAACCACCAACTGAGAGTCAGAATAAAGAAGGACCCGAGCTATTCCCATGTTTTTCGCAGCTCGGAGTCCGATGAGCAAGGCCTCATATTCAGCTTCATTGTTGGAGGCTTTGAAATCAAGAGTAATCGCCAAGCTTGTTTCCTCTCCCCAAGGGGATACCATTACTACCCCGACGCCGCTTCCCGAGGAACAAGAAGACCCGTCAACATATACTTTCCACCTCTCCTCTTGCTCGAGGTGTACTGTTTCCGCCAAGAAATCTGCTAGGGCCTGCGCTTTGATGGCTGCCCGAGGTTTAAACTGAATATCATACTCACTAAGCTCGGTTACCCACTTGACAAGTCTTCCAGAAGCATCGGGGTGAGAGACAATTTGCCCGAGGGCGCTGTTAGTAAGCACTGTGATCGGGTGAGAGAGGAAGTACGGTCTGAGGCGCCGAGCTGTAATAACCAAGGCCAGGGCCAACTTCTCCTGAGTAGTATAATTCAGCTCGGCGCCTTTCAGAGCATGGCTCACGAAATACACAGGTTGGTGTACCTGTCCTTATTCGGGCACGTTCTGTCGAGACGTGGGTGAGATCGTGCGCACGTCTTCCGTACAACACGACCCACGTTCTCCGCCTTTTGCGGAAGTACTTTAACACATCGGGTTGAGGTCCTCGGGAGAGGCCTCGACGTCAATCCCGACGTCCGAGCTCTGTGGGGGTATTTATAGAGGGGCTAGGCAGATGAATCGTCTCGTGGGCACGTTCTGTCGAGACGTGGGTGAGATCGTGCGCACGTCTTCCGTACAACACGACCCACGTTCTCCGCCTTTTGCGGAAGTACTTTAACACATCGGGTTGAGGTCCTCGGGAGAGGCCTCGACGTCAATCCCGACGTCCGAGCTCTTCGCGCGCTTCTTGATTGCTTTCGCCCTTGGTGATGTAGGTAGAGTTGATGCCTAGTCCTCGGGTCCCGAGCTACTAATGGGGGGCATCAAAATTATATAATACTATCTGCATATTTTATGATAGACACCTGGTGTGTACCACATCATGATATTCATAATTTATGTGAATAAAAATTTAAAAAAAAAACGACTTACCATATAAGTGATATACACTCCGGGTATATCATAAGGTATATATCATAATGAAATCATACTCTATATATGATGATTAATTAGGCCAACTACGTAAGTTTGGGAGAGAAATAATATATATATGTTTAAATAAGATTTTTTACATTTTAAACTTTTTAGGTGATGAAAGGACAACGCCTCTTCGGTGGCTGCGTTCTGCTTGATATGCCATTTTACGACTTACGTACCATAATTTGTTAGTCAAACCTTGATTGTATTTCTTATAACATATTTCTCAATATAAATAGAACTATTAAGACGTTAAAGTAGGCTTGTTTTCTATTTTAGTGAGATGGCACGATTCCGATATATAAAAATATACATAAAACTCTAGATGTAAGACGTATGTTTAAATTATATACTCGACTAATTTGAGTCAACGGCACTGACCAAGTCCAACGAAATTTACACGTACGTGTGAATGACTTCTTGTTGTTCTGTTGACTTGAGCAAAACATTTTCCATTTTCTTAATCAATAATTTGAATATTTTTTAGGTTCGTTTTCTTTCAATTAGGCATACTGAATTGTGTTCATAGATATCAATAAATTGGCCAATTTATGTACTTGGATATATAATATTTAGCAATGTAGCACCACACGATTCCACAAAATGTAAAACATAAAACATATGGAACATAAATCAAACACTCATAAATAGATAGAGTCCTAAGTTATAGAAACCCACAAAAACGTAAATAAAGAAAAACATGTTAAGGGCATTATTGGAATATTGAAGAATTCTTGTAAAAAAAACAATTATCAATCAACACTCTCTCTTTATTAATAGTTATGAATATATATATGTTAAATTTTTTAGAGCATTGAGTGTTTAAAAGTTAGTACATACAAATATATATATTCATAAACAAACCTTAATTTAATAGCACCCAACTAAGTGTCCAATTAACTTGATGCATTGATAAATCTACCGTCAGTTTTACGAATTCGATTCTCCGTATCAATTTTATAGAAGTTAGTCGGCCCGGTCTCAGGCTATACCGATGGGCATAGATTACGGGTTCCTTGTACGAAAAAAAAACAATTGAGTTCATGTTATTTTGCAAAAATAAATTAAGATTATACATTTCTATATATTTGATTACTTAAAATCTGAATTGAAGCGTCAACAAGACCTATAAAATATCGATGGGTGTTGGGGATTTAGTGGTTGAGTTTGTAAGACATATAAATAGAATCATTATCATTATTTAAAGTTGAAGTGAATGAGTAACCGTACATAAAATATAATCTTTAAAATTGTCACGTCTTTGAAAAATTCAACAATATATCCACACTGTGGACTTTGCTTTTATTGTCCATGCAATATTTTGGTGGTGCGTGAAACGTTTGACCTTACATTAATATAGAGTTTATGTTATATATTTAATTTTAAAAGATATACGGCTTGTAGTAATCAACAACGCCGACTTAAAAATTAATATACTAATTGGCAACAAATTAATATTTACGATTTCTGAATTGAGTGCGACGTTTTCATACATACTTACCGAAGCTTGAAATATGCAGCCTTGTTTGGATTTTAAAAAAATTGGGTCGCACTCGATAGGATATTAAATTTGTATAGTAAATCAATACCTACTCACTAAAATGATTACTCTTTGGTTACCCAAAACTAATTAAATAAAATTCAATTGGGATGACGTTTGACTTATGAATTATAGTCAGAGTGCCCTTGTAGTAGTTAGATTAGTGTGATGATATAATTAGTCAAAATTAGGACTTCTCCATGAAAGCTAAAGATTAACTTTTTTTTCGAAAAATGGTATTTTCATGCATTTCTTGTCATGTTATTTTTATTTATTTTTTTATTTGACTGGTGGTTGATATGATCCAATATTAAACAAAACTATGCATTCTATTATATATTATGATATATTAATCTATACTATATTTCTCATTATTATTATTATTATTATTATTATTATTATTATTATTATTATTTAAAAAACACATTATCTGCAAAAGCGTATAAATAGTTTCGAGAAACTTTTCATGATCTAAATACCAACTTAAATTCAACAGCAACCTTGCAACACTGCATCGACTACATGTGTAAGGGCATGATTGATATACGAGAACGTAATAAGGTAGGAATGCAATGAAATTTGTAATGGAATGATATGTTCACTTTATTTCAATGATTGATACAGAAAATAAAATAGGAATGGAATGGAATTATTTTAATTATGAAATGATTTCTTTCAAAATATTATCCATTAAAAGATTTATTGTTATTAATATTTTAGCATTATCATTTTATTAATTATTATGTTAATACTTAAGTTAATATCAATTAAAAAAATTATTATTTTCACTAGAATCAAAAGTTATAGCTGTTAATTAATGTGTAACTTTATTCTCTTGTACACGTGACAATACAGACTGCATCTATTTTGTCCGTTAGGGTCTGGATTCGGCACTTGTTTCGAAAGTGTTGTCTCATATGCTCTAAAGATGAGTCTTACTCTTCCCGTACCGTCGGTTCTATCTCCAACAGAAATAGTTTTACTCATTAAGATCCGAAAACACTATTTTATGGTCGACCTAGCCAACCAAATCGAGCGGTGCAACGTCAATAGCTTGACGTACGAGAGCTTCTCACGATGTTACCCTCTCAATACTACTCTCATCCACGCTTAACCCAATAATATTATGATTTAACAAGTATTTATTTTAGTATTTGTTATTATTATTATTAACTATTAATATATAAGTTTATTATTGTTCATTAATCATTTTAATACTTTATTATTTATAATTTCAATATTGTTATTTTGAAAATTACTATCTTTATATTTTAGTTTTATAATATTATTGTTGTTGTTATTATTAAGATTGATTCATTATTATTACTGATAGTAAGATAACATAAACAATGGAGGTATAAACAATGGAGGTATGTATATATATATACACTAATGTCCGGAGCATGTGTATTTATAATTAAAATATGTCTTTGTAAATATAAATTCAATTAAAAATATTAGCGAAGGTTTGAATTTACTTAAAATTTTGTGAGTGGTTGAGATAATGGAGTAGTGGGAGTAGATTGTTAACTTTGACTGATCAATTTATATTTTGCATTTGAATTGTAATATTTTTAAAAATTTTAAGAGTAAAATCTGGATATCCATTAGATCGATCAAATTAGTTTATCTTAATCAATGAAAAAATGTGATTATAAAGAAAATACTTGTTTTCTCTTTACTTCGTAGTTGTCTCATATTACTTTTTCTGAATAATTAAATTGTTTGTGGTCACTCAAATACAAAATTAACCAGCTATTTCCCAAGGTTTTTTTATCTGTCAGAATTTTTCTTTTGTAATAATCAGCAGTATAATTATCAAATATATCGTAATTACCAGTGGAGAAAAATATGATTATATATGAAAATAATTGTTTTTTTTACTTCAGAGTTGTCTGTTTAGCGGCTATATTGCGTTTGCTAAAAAATCTGAATAATTAGATCGTTTGTGAAATTCCCCCAACTCGGAACCCCTTTCACAATAAGATTGAGATTTGAGACCTTCGTTGAAATCAACAGCTCCGGAGCTCACCGTCTTCATATCTGATCGGAAAAAGAAAGTAACGATCACAAAATGGTGCGTATTTTCTAGTTATTTGGTTTAGTTGATGGTTTTGTTGCTGGATTTGGATTTATGATTGGTGCGGTTATGTATGAATTGAATGATCGGTTTGATCTTTATTTAACCTTTTTTGTTTCGGAATTGTGACTGGTTTGAAGGATGATGGAAACATTCTTTCGAGATAGCTGTTCAATTTAATTGCTTCTCCAGAGTTTGAGTTGAATAGGGTTTGAGACATGGAAACTGTCAAAAATAGAAAATCGATGTTATTTAGAAGTTGAAACAACTGCAGGTGAATTATCAATGAAAATAGAAAATTAATGTTATTTTGGAGGATGGGAGGGGGTTCAAGTTCCTTGACAGCCTTGTGGTTCTATCCCTCTATGCTTGTTGCACAATTGATTTTTGTTTGGCTGGGGATTTGTGGAAAGAATACGTTCCATTTGTGAAAAGAAATGCAATGAATGTTCAAATTTGTAATTATATGCATTTGGTTTGAATCTCTACTAATTATGAATAAGTTGAGCTTCAGAAAAATCTTTCTTTTTGAAAAGTATTTTCAATCTTGAATGTTCGTTAGAAAATATTGACTACAAGCACCGTTTATTTTACGTCACGTGATTGCTGCTCTTGGATTTGTGGTTTGCTATAAACTTTTGTTTATTAAGTGATTGAAATGAAATTTTTTGGTTTCTGCAGTCGTCTCTTGCAGCTGCGAGGGCAGATAATTTTTACTACCCACCGGAATGGGATCCGAAAAAGGTATCATGTAGTGTACTTTTAATAGATTGTCATGATTAGTATGTGCTTATCATCCAGATCTTATACTCATCTCTGCAGGGTGGGCTGAACAAGTTTCATGGTCAACATGCTTTGAGGGAGAGAGCAAGAAAAATCGATCAAGGCATCTTGATTATAAGGTAAAATGCCCTAGGGGAGTTTCGTTATTTGTTTTGAGTCATTTTGAGGATTAGGATCCCTTTTGGAATTTTCCCAGTAGAGAAATCAACTTTTACTCCATTCTGACAGATCCTGGGTTATACAGAAGGTCAAATGATACTATGAAATTTAAGGCCAATGTCTTGTTGATAATGAGAACTGTTTAGAGATTGGCAATTCCATGGATTGCACTAACTTGTATCCTGGACAGACATTGTCATGTAATTTTAGTTTTTCTCGAGGAGGGCAATGTAGATCAGCTTCCCTCCATACAGGCAAAAGACTTTTGGGTACTTCATGGGGTAATTGGTCTAGCAAAGTTTAATTTCCTGTGACTGGCATAAACATATTCATATCACAATAGTATCAACTGAAAAATGAACTTTGTAATTTGCTTTCACAAGTATATTTGGCGGTGAGGACTTGTGATTCATAATAGTGATTACATCATCAATGAAAACATTGTTGAAAACAATATAATGACTATAATTTTCCTTAATCATGCACGAAAGGAATAATGTGTATTACAATTGGCACGGTGATTGAAATTGTTTTGCGATATCTAATAATGTGAGACTTTTTTTAAGACAAGATGTTTAGGATGTTTAATTCGTAACTTCTACTTTTGATTTCACAGGTTTGAGATGCCTTTTAATATATGGTGTGGTGGATGTGAGTCCATGATTGCAAAAGGTGTGCGGTTTAATGCTGAGAAAAAACAAGTGGGAAATTATTATTCTACAAAGGTATACTGTTGTTTAACATAGATGCTCAACTAGTTTTTGTTCATTGTTGCTATGGATAGTCATAGTCGTCTATGCTGTTTCCAGATATGGAGCTTTTCAATGAAGTCTGCATGCTGCAGACATGAGATTGTCATTCACACAGATCCGAAAAGTTGCGAGTACGTGATTATAAGTGGAGCTCGAAAAAAGATAGAGGAATACGATGCTGAAGATGCTGAAACTTTGTTGCTCCCAGTGGATGATGGTGAGTTATCTTTGATAAAATTCAATCTGGTATGTCATCGATACAACCCAAAACATGACTATGTTTTTGTGGCCTTTTTATTGTCGGTTTCAGATAAAAACAAGCTGGCAGATCCCTTTTACCGTCTTGAGCACCAGGAGAAAGATATGAAAAAGAAGAAAGAAGCTGAGCCAGTACTGGTGCGTCTTCAGCGGGTTTCGGATGCCATGCATTCAGACGATTATTCCTTGAACAAATCACTGCGAGCGAAACTTAGGGATCAAAAGAAAAGAGTGGCTGAAGAAGAAGCTAGTTCTAGGAAATCTGGATTTGGTTTAAGACTTCTTCCTCGTTCTGAAGAGGATGCCGTGGCTGCATCGCGTGTTAAATTCGCTACCCAATTTGAAAAGAATAGAAAAAACAAAAGGGCACTTATTCAAGCCACATCAATTTTTTCTGGACCCTCCAGTTATTCCGAGTCTGATAAAAGACGTTTGGACCTAGAAGCTAAAAGGAGGAAGATCAATGCGTCATCTGCGTCAAAATTGTTAGTAGGAGGATTCAAGCCATCATCGTGGGCTCAGGTTCCTGCTAAATTTAACAGCAGTTGAAACCCCTTTAGCTGTTGACTATAAAACGTTTGGTTCACTTTCGGACGTAGGATTAGAACAAATAATTGGGTTGATGTCTGGCCGATGTTCCTACTTCCTAGTTGCTTTGAAGTTTAGATAGAATGTGGAGTTTGTGTATATGCTGTGCCTGACATGTGAAGTCTTTATATTTGTTGTATTGTACTTTATAATTAAGACCATTTTGTGGGTCGAGAGAGTGGATTTCCCGTCATTGCAATTCTTTTGTTGTAATTTGATTAAGAGACCTGAAGAAAGTTACTTGCATATTTCAGTTAGGTGACTCGAGAGAAATCGGGCAGTGCTATATTTTTGGGGATTAGGAATTTGGAATTCAATTCCCTATTGGATTTCCATTTCCGCTTAAACTTGTTATGATTATTCAATTTGAGGTGACGTACGGTCCAGTTACGCACCTGCCGATGTGATTTAAGACTGGAACTGGTGTGATATAATACATGTTTGAAGCCAAAAGGGAATATTTCACCAGAAATGATATTTAAAATGTAATTGATTACTAGGATTAAAAGCAAGAGCTTGGAGTTTAATTATTTGATATTGTGCATGCTTTAAGATACGTAATGATGGCATGACTCTGATGTCATCACGAACCCATATTCCCTCGAAATAGTGATGATCGTTCAAATAAATTTAATAACAAATTTAATTGTGCTAGGGATAGGCTTGAAGAAAAAGGATACTAAAATGGGACCAAAAGGGAGCCATGCGTGTGAAAAAAAGGGTTTGTCTTCCTTTAATCAAAATAAAGTTCATTATGGAGGGAAATTCATTTGATCCTATGCATCCGGTATGTCCGATTGGCAAAATCCACATATATGGGTCAGATCAATATTGACTAGCAATATATGACGACACATGAGACATTGGACCTAACATGTAGTTAGTATTGGATTTTATGAGTTAATTGCATCAAAGTCCTTCGGAGAAAATCTAAAAACAAAATATTTATGTTGTAAAACTAATAACAACTTAGACCGTGTCTTTTTATATCAGACATAGACGCCTACAACAATGGGGTTAATGCGTTGATTTTTTACCATGAGAACATTCTTTATAAACGAAATTGTTGATAACTCTTTCTAATCGGTAGAGTTTTTATGACACAGTAATTTGATCCACATTCTTAAATTTAAAAATAAATAGTTAGTGTGTTATTATTTAAGCAAATATGCCATAAATAAAATTATATACCGAGGAAATTAACTATGTACGTTAAGCAGAGACAGAAACTGGAAGGAAGTATAAAAGGAACCTTGAGAGTTGAGATGAGGTGATCGTGGGGTGCAGTCTAGTGTAGGGTAGGGAAAGAATGTGTCTAAAGACACAGTGATACAATTGTGTTGGCGTGGAAATAACAACAATAATGTTAAAAAGTTAAGTTAAATTTATCTGTCCATGATTTGTGAATCATCTAACAGATCATCTAACATCAAGATACCAAGTCTGATACGAGTTCGAAATCCAATCGTAACAATTTCCTTCCGAGCTAAACAAAAATGGTTATATACTATATTAATGACTGTAAAATTAAAGATTTTTATTGAAGGGATTATAGATGTATTAATGTGGATTGTGTATCATATCTTGACCTAAATATTTCACCCAAAGGATAAAAACATTTGGGACAATATTGGCCAGCTATCACGAGGATACGGCCGGGAACAAAACTCAACCTACCAACAAAGCTCAACACAACAGGATAAGACTGGTCTCAGTGGTAGGATAAAAAGGGGTTCATTCTCTCTTCACCATTCTCTAAAATCAAATCACCACTTAATAAAGGGTTTTGTTGACAGAGAAAGAAGAAAGAAAAAGGGCTAGACGAGAAACAGGAAAAAATATTTAGGTTAGAGTGGCAAAACAATCTTCTTCCTTAGTCCTTTACATCACAAAACAAAGGTACAATCTACGTAGTATATCCCTTTTTCATTTACTTCCTTTTGCTCCACCACGCCAAAGTAGAATCCAAGTTTCTTGATCCTTAGTTTCCCTTCATACATTCTTTCCTCTCATCTTTATGTGAAAGAAAGATGGTATATATGGCCATGAGTCAACCCTAAAGTTGATTGGAGTAGTGTCTTAACTGCAACTCAAAATTTGACAACAAAAGAATTAGCATACATCTAAATACCACACACATTACAGCACATGTATATATCGAGGGGGTGTTTTTTGGTTCGAGGGCTTTGATACATTATGAATGACAACAAGAAGAAAGATGAGAATCAAGAAAATATGAGTGTATCTCAAGGTATATGCGTTGCTTCAAATAACAGTGAGGGTTTCCAAGTTCAAGATCTGTTACTTATCCAAGAAATGCAGCGAGAAAAGAGAATGGATGCATATAATATCGGAGTCGGAGGATCAACCCTAGCTTTTTCGAAGCCATCACAAGCTATGCCGCCGGTTCACGTTTTCAACCCGGTCGATAACGACCCGTTTCATCTCCGTCCACCACCACCATTTGGCGGTTTTTGTAACTTGAGAAGTTCCAGCTACAATGAACAGGTTCTGGACCGTCCAGTGAGGCTTATTTCTGAATCTGTAGTCCAAATGGTGCACCCCAACTCGGACCCTTTCGGGTTGCAAGCGGAGCTTTTGAAAATGACTACTCAAGAAATGATGGATGCAAAGGCTCTTGCAGCCTCCAAAAGCCACAGTGAAGCCGAGAGGAGACGAAGAGCAAAGATTAATAACCATCTTGCTAAGCTCAGAAGCTTACTCCCTAGCACCATCAAAGTAAGCATTTAATTAGATACCACATTTTGATAACTCGATAATTACCATAGTTGATATCAATCAGTGCTCACACTAATCTTGTAGCTTGATCCTATATCATGTTTTGTGGATCCAAAGATTTTATGTGCATGATAGTTATAATATGTCATTAGTTGAATGATGGAGTTGTGTGTAGTTTTAGATTGATTATTAAATATTTTCCGGGTTCTAAATGCATGGAGAGATTTTTTATTTAATTTTTTTAGCAATTTGAACTAGTTTATGCTGCATGTGGATCCCCCAACGGGGCTGGCTCATATAATATTAATGGGTGATTTTTAAGATTTATACATGATGTAATTGATTCTCAGTGGTAGCTAGTTCCAAGGGAGGGAATATGGGGAGGGCTAGAGGGAACAGGCGTCACATCCCTCAGTTTGATACGATAAAGAGAAACCTTGGACCAGTCCAAAAGCTTTCCTCCGAAATTCCTTGCTGGATTTGCAGTTAAAAATTCTATACAAGGGATCTTAAAAGAAACCAAAAAAGAAAAAATGGACAGACAAAGAAGCATTCTTGTCAGTATTTCGGCTCATTTTCACACTTTACAATACCTATTTCCAGACTCCACCATCAACATTTTCCTCCAAAAGTATTGGTAAAACTTGACAAAATTTCGGTTTATATTTCAATCTATTTACCCATTTCCACATACTGAACGTTTATTGATCCTGCAGATTTGTTACAAATATTATATTATGTATTCTTTACAAGTTAGGTGTTATAATGCATGAACTAGATTCTGAATTTTGGGGGATTTATTTCTCTCTCACAATTCTTGTATGTGAATTTATTTGCTTCTATGCAAAATCATGTGATTCAGTGAGAAAATTAAAGGCTTAGATTTTCATTTACCCGCTACATGCATGCTAATAGCTGACATTGATACATGCATGTAAGCAAACATTAATATTGTAAAATGTTACTTAATAAAAATGCTCTGACTTTTAGACCGACAAAGCTTCATTGTTAGCGGGAGTGGTGCAACATGTGAAGGAGCTAAAACGCCAGACTTTCCTAATTCAGCGAACAAGTCCGGTTCCATCCGAAACCGACGAAATAACAGTTGATAATGCATCTAATAAAGATGCTAAACTAGTATTCAAAGCTTCATTCTGCTGTGAAGACCGATCTGACCTCTTACCTGACCTGATCAAGACTCTAAAATCTTTGAGGTTGAGAACACTGAAAGCCGAAATCGCTACACTTGGGGGCCGAGTTAAGAGTGTTCTATACATAACTTGTGAGGAAGATCATCAAGATTCAAAAAATGACAGAAGTGGTTTTGAGAAGCAACAACAATTATGTATTAGCTCAATTGAACAAGCCCTTCAAGAAGTCATCAAGTGTAATGGCAATGAGTATTGTAATTGAGGGAGTGTTAAAAGGCAAAGAACATATTCTATCCATAGACATAGGTCTATCTAAAGATTATACTCTTAACAATTAAATTTTCATCTTTTCCTTTGTGCCTTTTCTTTTGATTTGATTTCTTTGATAATTATTCCATGGGGTGTGAGTATGGTACTTTGGGACTAATTATTGGAAATGGGAATTAAAATGATTACATAATTATTTGTTATGCTCTTTTGGATTTTGATTTGATTTCATTGATAATGCTTCCATGGGGTGTTAGTATGATATATAAGCTGCACGTCGTTCTCAGTTGGATTCAAATTCAACTACGTAGAGCGCCTTAGGTTCAATTATTTTATTCGTAGCAATTTATCGCAATTGATTAGTTAACATATCGGTTAAAATGATTACATTACATAATTATTTGTGTGGTACACTAACAAAGTCGATATTGTAATAAATGGTTTATAACAATTATCAGCATTATATGTTGACTCGATCGGGATTCGATGTAATATAAGGTTATGGTACAATATATTTAGTAAAATCCTTAGAACACTTCCAATTTTCACTCAATTTTAAAATATTAGTTATTTATCATTCAAACAAATTGAGATCTTTTTATTTTTCTAAAAAATGTCTTTCTTTATTTAGTAATTGTTGGTTTAGTTTCTGGAGACAAAACGAAGAAAGATATATGTAATATGTGTGTGGCCCACTTATTTTATGTTTTTTTACTATAATATCTTTAATCGAATTAATACTGATTATTGGAATACGTGAAACTTGAGTTTTGTAAGAAAAAAATTTCTTTTCCAAAAATATTTGTTTGTTTAGTTATCTGTTTTTTCGCTTTTGGAAAAATGAATGAATGTGTGTCTCAATCTATTTTTTAAAATTAACATTATTATTACTCAAAGTAGTATTATTTATAATCATATTACTAATAAATAAAATAAAATAAGAAGTGAAGAACCAGGTCGTCAGATTCATAAATAGTACGTCAAGATCCATTACTGTGTCCAACAAACATATATACATCTCTTTATTTTTTTTAAAACCAAAGCATATTTCAAGAAGGGGTATTTTTAGAAAAATAAGAAGATTAAGCGTCTATAAGAAAAAAGGCATAGTAAAAAAACGATTTTTGAAAGGATAAAAAAAAAGAGAAGAGAGCTACAAGTAGAAGATGTAAGGCAGCCGTTTCTGCCAAAAAGAGATGGTAAGAATTGTAAAATATATTTATACATATATATATATACAATCGTTTTAGGGTTTCTATAATGGGCCAATCATAATGGGCCTAAGGAAATTATCTAAAGGGCCGACTAATCTATTTGTAATGGGCTAAATATATATAAATACATGCATGTCTACATATTTGATGTTGTAGTAATGGGGTATATATATATATATTTTTCGAGGTTGTATATGAGCCGAACGAATCTTTATCAGATTACAAAATTTTTCTAACGTGTAAACTAACATATGCCTACCTTCTGAACCTCTTTATTTAAAATTCATTTTCCAACGAATCTTTATAAATCTTTATCAGAATCAAAGAAAGTCGCTTTCCTTTTGGACTAATTTTAAATTTTAAATATTCGGGTATAACAATATTTTTTTGTGTATTTAATATTTTTTAAATTAAGGTAATATGTGGTCAAAATATTGATAAAATGTAAAGATACAAATAAATAGAACTAAATATTTTCAATACAAGGAATTTATAATAAAAAAAAACACATGCAAATCACAATAGTATCAGTTATCGCTTTCGGGTGTATCAAATTAAAGAAGTGGCTGAAATTATGTCCTACCTCTAACTCATATATGCTAAATTACTTTTTTCCCCATTTTTTTTTATTGATTCGATGTCTTTTTTTGAGCAGCTAATGCATCAAGCTTGGCCGACATCAATTTTTCTCCGGAAATACCCAATAACTCAACTGTAAATATAAAAGATATCATTGATTTAACAAGTATGGTGCTTATTATTTATATTTTGATTTTTTTTAATAAAAGTATGACTCAACGAATGATGACAAAATATGTTTTTTTTTATGTAACATGATGTGTAGTTATTGTTTGTATGATTTTTTTTGCAGTTGATTCATCTGATACAATTCATTCGGTTTCTATTTTGGAAAACCAAAATGAGTGCCATAATCTTCACGAAAATAGTCAAATATCATCAATAGGTATGGTTATTATAAATATTTATATAATATTTTAATTATATTAATTTTATTATTTTTGTTATTACAAAGTTTTACTCTGTTTCTGAACATATGATTAAATTTTACATGTGTGTATATATATTCACAAATGTATAAATTAAAATTGTTGATTTATATACAGAGTATTGGGATATAGGGGATCCAATGTACAAATGTGTTTTTTGTGGTGCGATGTTCTGGTATGAAGAGAGATTAAGTCGAAATTATAGATCTCGAAATCCTAAGTACTCTCTGTGTTGTGTGCAAGGAAAAATACAACTTCCTTCACTGAAAAGACCTCCTCAAGTATTGCATGATTTATTATATGGGGTGAGTGATAAGAGCAAGCATTTTTTAGAGAACATCCGTTTGTACAATAATATGTTCTGCTTCACATCAATGGGAGGAAAAATAGATTCAAGTTTAAATCAAGGCGGCTCTCCTCCAGTTTTTAAGCTTCATGGACAAAATTATCATTTAATCGGAAGTCTGCTTCCATCCGAAGGTGCATCCCCCAAGTTCGCTCAACTATATATTTACGACACAGAAAATGAAATTTCCAATCGGCTTTCTGCTGTCAGGTATATATCTAAAACTATATCTTATATTTCATATTCCATATATTTGATCTTGGTGATACTAATTAATTTCCATTCAATCGACATAGACGAAATAATGAAACAAATGATATGCATTTGGAGATAATTTCTGATTTGAAGGTCATGTTAGATGAGAACAATGTTTTGGTCAAGTCTTCTAGGATGGCCAAAGAAAGAATGACGGCAGATGGACAATCCAATGTCATATTAAAGTTGATTGGTAGAAGAGGTGGTGACGGAAGAAGGTATAATCTTCCTTCTGCTTCTGAGGTTGCTGCATTGATTGTGGGAGATTTTGACGAGTCTTTTGGCGAGAGGGATATTGTAGTTGAAACACAAACTGGACGACTTAAGCGTATCAATGAGTTGAATCCTGCATATCCTGCTCTCCAATATCCTATAATTTTTCCCTATGGTGAAGATGGTTATAGATAAGATATTCCATTTTCAGAATCTAATTCAAATTGAGATGTGAAATGTACAAAGGTCTTCAGGATGCACTTTTGCATGGTGAAACAAATGCATCTACACAAGGAAAACGTATAATCCTGCCTTCAAATTTTACTGGAGGGGCAAGATATATGATTCAAAACTACCAGGATGCGATGGCTATATGTAAATGGGCAGGTTATCCAGATTTGTTTATTACATTTACATGTAATCCAAAATGGCCAGAAATTATGAGATTTGTCGAGGCATGAGGTCTAAGGGCTGAAGACCGTCCCGATATCGTCTGCAGAATCTTTAAAATGAAGTTGGATACCTTGATTAAGGATCTTCGAAAGAAAAGGATATTTGGAAATGTTAAAGCAGGTAAAAAATTTATTATTTAGTGTAGTTTATATCTAACATACTATTTTAAACAATTTAGTAATTATATTGTAAGAAATAATTATATCTTTTTTAATTTTATTGTTGCAGTAATATATACTGTTGAATTTCAAAAGCGAGGATTGCCGCATGCTCACATTTTGCTTTTCTTATGTAAAGAAGACACATATTCAACCGTAGAAGCAATCGATCATATTATTTCTGCTGAAATTCCTAATGAAAAAGATGATCCAATTTATTACCATGCAGTTCGAGACCTAATGATGCATGGTCCATGTGGTGAGGCAAGAAAGAATTCTCCATGCATGTCAGATGGTCGCTGCACCAAAAATTTTCCTAAAAAGTTTGTTCAAGTGACGTCGATTGATGAGGATGGATACCCGAACTATAGACGCAGAGATAATGGGCGAACAATTGTGAAGAATGGTGTTAATCTAGACAACAGATTTGTTGTTCCCCATAATCGCCATTTGTTAATTCTGTACGGAGCTCATATGAATGTCGAATGGTGCAACCAATCTCGAGCTATCAAATATTTGTTCAAGTATATAAATAAAGGACACGATCGTGTGACAGCGTCATTCTATGAAAGTTCCGATGGTGAGAATTTGGGTAAAAATGTTGATGAAGTTAATATGTATTATGACTGCAGATATGTTTCTCCATGTGAGGCCGCTTGGAGAATTTTTGGTTTTGATATTCATTATAGAGATCCACCTGTTGAGCGTCTGAGCTTTCACCTTCCGAATGAACAAAACATTATTTTTTCAGACTCTGATGAAATCAATACTATTCTCGATCGACCTACTG
>KV017296.1:3241-20428 GCA_001598015.1 Dorcoceras hygrometricum
GCCCCCGCCCCCCCCCCCGAAGCCCCCCCCCCCCCCCCGCCTTGCGCCGCCGTGTGCCGCCGCCGTCCGCCGCCCGCTTCGTGATCGTACTTGTTTCGATCACCACGACGAGGTGATTCCATCCGTGGCAAATCCATCAGCTTTCTGGTGCAGGCTGATTGGAGGAATATTGAATCCGGTCGTGGACCTGATTGACGATCTACCGCCGCCTACAGTTTGAAGTGCTGGTTTCCTCGAGAAACTGGTCGGAGCCAGACGCCAGCAAGGTAACTATCTACGAACACCCTATGAATGTTTGTAGATTATATCGAATGTATTGAACACTTTCCGGGAAAATTTTGTTCTTCCGCTGCGTCCCGGGAAGTGGGATCCGGATCCGCCACCGCTTTCCCAACAGACAGACCTCGTCCTCTGTCCTCATCACGCTGCCTCCACTGCTGTAAATGCTCATCGGAGGCCTGCCCCTCTCTGATCCGCTCTCGAAGAGTCTGCTGAATAGTGAGCGCTGTGAAACTCGGCGCACAGCCTCCTGAATAAAGCTCTAGACCAAACCTCTCTATCTCAGTCTGTAGTGGCCTCTCAACTGACAAACAAGCCACCACTGCAGTCTTCCGGCTCAAAGCGTCTGCCACTACAATAGCCTTACCCGGATGGTAGCTAATGTCACAGTCATAATCCTTCACCAACTCTAACCATCTGCGCTGCCTCATGTTCAGCTCCTTTTAGGTGAAGAATTACTTGAGGCTCTTGTGGTCGGTGAATATTTGACACTTCTCGCCGTACAAATAGTGCCTCCAAATCTTCAGCGCAAACACCACTGCTGCAAGCTCCAGATCGTGCGTCGGATAGTTCTGCTCATAACTCTTCAGCTGCCTCGATGCATATGCAATAACCTTACGACCCTGTATCAGAACTGCACCCAAACCTCTCAAAGACGCATCTGTGTAAACCACAAACTCCTCGTGGTCCACTGGCATAGATAACACTGGTTCTGAAGTAAGGGACCCCTTCAGCTGATCAAACCTCCTCTGACACTCGGGACTCCACACATACTTCGCATTCTTCCTGGTCAAGGCTGTCAAGGGCACTGAAATCGAAGAGAATCCCTTGATAAATTTGCGATAATAACCTGCCAAGCCCAAGAAACTACGAATCTTCGCTGCATTCCTCGGAATCCCCCAGTTCTGCACTACCTCCACCTTCTATGGGTCCACAGAAATCCCATCTCTCGATACCATATGCCCTAAGAAAGCCACCTGCTCTAACAAAAACTCGCACTTGCTGAATTTGGCATACAATCTATGCTCCCTCAAAGTCTGCAAGTGCTGTCTATGCTCCTCAAAGCTCCTCGAATAAATCAGAATATCGTCGATGAACACAATGATGAACTGGTCCAGATACTGCCTGAATACCCTGTTAATCAGATCCATGAAAATCGCTGGGGCATTCGTCAGGCCAAACGACATCACCAAAAACTCGTAGTGGCCGTAGCGTGTCCTAAAAGTAGTCTTGGACACGTCCTCCTCTCTAACTCTCAGCTGATGGTAGCCAGATCTCATATCAATCTTTGAGAACACCAAAGCTCCCTGCAACTGATCAAATAAATCCTCAATCCTCGGGAGTGGATACTTATTCTTCACAAACAACACTGGCGAGCCCTATGGAGAAAAGCTAGGGCGAATGAACCCCTTATCAAGCAACTCCTGAATCTGCTCCTTAAGATCCTTCATCTCGGTATGAGCTAATCGATAAGGTGCCTTAGAGATAGGCACTGTCCCGGACATCAGCTCAATAGAAAACTCCACCTCTCGCTCCGGTGGAACTCCCACTACGTCATCAGGAAATACGTCTGCCTAATCTCTGACTACCTCCACATCACATAGTGAAGGGCCTGCTGAATCTCCAGAAGCGGTAACGCTGGCGAAGAAGGCCTGACATCCATGCTCAACTAGCCTCCTGGACTGCAGAAAATATATGAATATGGGCTTCCGTGGCCTCCTAGCTGCCTCAAATAAGAAGGCCTCCTGCCCTGGCGGTCTGATGTAAACTGTCCTCTACTGAAAATCAATCACGGCTCCAAACTCTGTCAGCCAATCCATGCCTAGGATGAGGTCGAATCCTGTCATCGGCAAAACGACCAAAATTCTCTAACTGCGTGGTCCTGAAACGTCATCGTCAAGCCCTGCACGACGCTGGTCGTCGTAAACTCCTCTCCTGATGGAATTGTCATGGCGAGAGCTACCCCATGCTCTCCGGAATAATTCCCATCCTCTGTGTGAATGCACTCGAAATAAACGAGTGGGTCGCCCCTGAGTCTAGCAAAGCTAGTGTAGTGACCCCACACACACGAACCTCGCCTGAAACAGAAACGTCACACAGGTACGCGTTTACGGTCATACTAAAACCCAAAAGCAGTTTAGATACCTAAAACAGTTCTAAGTTCGCTAGCCCTATCCGTCAAAGTTCTCAAGACACGTCCTAGAAGTCCTACAGTTCCCACCTATGTTTTCAGGCCACGTGCACTAATACAACAATTAATCTCAAATATGCGGAAGCATCATAAAAATATGGGCTAAAAATTTTTCGATAATGGGCCTGATCCAATACCATTTCCAAATACATTGTACTCAAAAGAAAAGTTTAGTTCAAAACTCAAACAACAACATTCAATACCACAACACACGATTCCCAACATAAATAAAGGCACAGGACATCCCCTGGCTCAATATAAATATCAACACAACTGGGACTCAAATCAAAAAGGGGATCGACCAGCTGAAGCTCCACTCTATTCAGCCTGGTTACCTGAAGAACCTGCAATGGCCAACATCAACCAAAGCAGCCCAAAACAGGGAAAAATATATGAGGTCAAACCTCAATACGAAGAGCACAATAAAAGCATCTATCATATCAGACAAGCAATATTCAATCGTGCAATGCATGAAAAGGGCTACCAAGAATCATCGGTAGGCAAACATAGCACAACGACTCACCTGTGCAGATCTCATCAATCATCATCATCTTGTGATCTTCAGGTACGACGACTCAGCCGACCATCACAAGGCAGTGTGGTATTCAGGCGCAACGACTCAGCCTGCCACCACATCAAAACAGCATTTGACCTTTCAGGCACGACGACTCAGCCGGCCGATCACAACGTGTAAAGGGATTCATCTTCCAAAATAATCAGGCTCAATATGTATGCGTGAATGCACAGCAGACTCATGCTTAATCAATGCATAAAATCACACGCACATAAGACAGATTTGAGCACCAATTTCATATAGCAATCAATACAAATCACAGCAGCTAATACACGAAGGAAATATCCCAAAGCTGATAACAAAGCTGCTAAAATCTAGCTCAATTCGTACCTCAATCAGATTCTGCCTCAACAGATCTTAAAACAACACGGGAGCAGCAACCAACTCAATTCTACTGCCTTAGCAGCTCCACGGAAACATAGCAGCAGCTAATACAAGTTTGAATCTGTCAAGATATCTAATTATCAACTCAAATCTGAACTCAAACAGCTTAAATTCTAATGCAAAGTAGCTTAACTCAGCTACCTAACTCCTAAAGAGCACTACTCAGCTCTCTAAGGAAGCTTAAATTGGTAAAGAATCACTTACCCAAAGCTGTTAAAGAACAAAAGAACTACTGGTCCACAATCACAAAGACCTAACACTGTAAAAACTTCGCGCTCCTCAAATCCGACGACTCCAGTCTCCAAACTGGTATCAATCGAAAGCCCTAGATAAGACGAGCTCAGCGCTACCAATCTTGCTCCAAACGGTGGCGAAAAACAACGGCAATCACGGGAAATAGGGTTCGGGTGAACAGTAGCAATCGAGGGTTATCCGGGATGAAGATAAGGAATATTTGGTTCAAATATTCTAAGTATTGATCGACACTTAAGTTAAATCCCCAGATCCAAGCTACAGTGGAAATCAACCACCGACTAATTCAGATCTCATCACTAAGGCAGAAGTCTCTCAATCCTAGTGATGGATCTGTGTAAACGGATCCAGATCTGAGTTTTGAATTACACAAAACTTGTTATTGTGTTTCTAATATTTCTACGAAGTGTGCATATGTTAGTTGGAAATACAACAAGAGAGATCTGGACAGACGAGTTCTTATCAGTGAAAATTCACAGCTGGATTAGCAACGTAGACAGAAGATAAGAGAATTGAAAATTTCAGCAATCGTGACGTCATCCAAGCTTATTGAAGATTTCAGCAGTCGTGATGTCATCGAGAGCTGAGCAGCAGTGAGATGTATCAGATCTGCTATCAGATCTGATACTGTAGCAGACCAAGAGCTGAAAATATTAAATCGCATTTTCGGAGGCCTAAACGAAGGAATTTGGCCGAAAAGCGGCTTAGATCAACAGCAAAGCTGTTGAGTCTTGCTCGTTGGACCGTTTCGGAGGGAATAGCACTGGTCTCATGCGAAAATGTGAAGTCTGATCAGATGTTGAATACAAGAGATCTGGATCCAACTATGGACAGAAGAACAATTCAGATATCGATTCAGATGTTGGACAGAAGATCGATTCAACAGTTGAATCAGATGTTGAAGACAAGAGCAGTTGAATCAGATTTTGAAGACAAGAGAAGTTGAATCAGATGTTGAAGACAAGAGCAGTTGAGTCAGATGTTAAATACAAGAGATCTGGATCCCGCTATGAACAGAAGAACAATTCATATGTGAAGAAGAAATCTGGATCAAGTATGAAAAGAGATCTGATGTGAAAAGAAGTCTGTTCAGCAGTAAAGAGAAGTCTGTTCAGCAATGAAGAGAAGACGATATCAGATGTCAATCAGATATGAAGAAAAGATGCAAGCAGAAGCTGAATCAAAGATCGAAGCTGGATAAGAAGCAATAAAGAAACACACAGATGCGAAGCAGTTGACGAATCAGATATGAAGACTGGAGCATAGAAGTCAACTGCTGAGCATTCAGATGTCAACAAAAGCTTATTCAGTAGAAGAAAAAAGCCTACAAAGTAAGGGACACAAGGACAACCCTGTCGGTACTTTAAAGAACACCTTTCAACGGAAAGAAACTTGTGTCCAACGGATTAAATTGCACAGAGGCTATATATACAAGAAGATTTGAAGAGAGAAGACGATGCTGGGTGAGAATTATGATGCTGAAAAGAGAGAAAAACAGAGAGAAGATAGTGGGAAGAATTAAAAAGAGGTGAAGCAGTCGACCACCACAGAGAAGAAGATAATTGCAAGTGTCGACTGCTGAACTCAATCAGCTTTGAGGAAGCTCTTCCCAGATGTGTGAGATTTAATATTCAAGAGTTGAGCGTTCACTGTAAAAATCTCACACAGATTCACTCGCGCAATTCGAGAGTTGAGCTATTTAGATTAGCGAGTGAATCACAAACCAAAAACCAAACACAAAATCCCGTCCAAGCACGAAGACGTTAAACTCTGTGTATGTAGCCTTTCTCACTGAGGCATAAAACAAGTGATTGAGTGAACACAGCTGAGAGCTGGTGTAGAGTCTAGGAGTTCAGATTTGGGTAGTGGGTAAGTCCCAAATCTGATTGGTTCTGCGGATCAAATTCTTCTAGTGAATGCCTTCCAGATTTGGAAGAAGGGGAGACGTAGGATGTTATATCCGAACTTCCAGAAACAAACAGCTGGTCTATTTATTTACAGCATTCTGCATTTAATTTTAGCACGCATTGCATAGTATTTAATATTTGTTTTAGCTTAGATTTTAAAATTAGAGTTCAGTTCTGGATACTTCCGCTTGGTATTTTAATGCCAGTCCAGATCTGTTCTCGGTGCTCATATATGTTCAAGGACACTGAGGTATTGCACCTCAATTTTGTCTGATCAGATCTCACGTCCCTTAGATTTGTTAGAGTAAGATCTGATCCTTTCCTAACAAGTGGTATCAGAGCAGGTTGATCTTGAACGAGCATTTCTTTTAAAACGCATATGCTATCTGTTTTTAAAAGGTTTGAAAAGTTTTGAAAAGCTTATTTTATGAAGAAGTGGTGAGAAATGATTTTTGAACTTCAGTTTTTCTTTCGTCGAGCTGACACAGAATGCGCGAGTTCTGTGTGGATGCCAAGATCTTATTTTGGTTGGGCTGTTTTCAGCACATAGGACAAAATAAGAGAAATGAAAGAGAATCTGGTAGTTCAGTTATCATAGTCTCCATGGATCAGATCCACTCCTCAGCAACAAGTGGATCGGTGGTACCAGCAAACTCCTTGGGTCCCTGCTTGCGGAACCTCTCAGCAACGTCCTCCTCATGCGACTTCCCGGGTCGCTCTGACTGTTGCTCCAATAGCCTGGTAATCTCAGCTAGCATGTCCACGCTAGCTCTCTCATACGGAGTCAACTGAGGTGTTGGAGGAGGAGGAGGAGGAGGAGGAGGTGTAGCATCATCCTGATGGGTCCTATCACGTTGGGGAGACATTGTTCTGATACACCAAAACTAGGGATGTCAAATTCTGACCCGACCCTAAAACCCGACCCGAACCCACCCAAAAAAAATCAGGTTCGGGTTAGACATTTCGGGTTGGTTCGGGTTCGGGTTCGGGTTCAGAATTTTTTTTAAAATTTTTACCCAACCCGACCCAAACCCACCTGATTCACCCAAATTGACACTAAAATATAACCCAACCCAACAATCCGACCCGAACCACCCGAAAAAAATCAGGTTCG
Organism: Dorcoceras hygrometricum; assembly: GCA_001598015.1. Classification (NCBI taxonomy): domain Eukaryota; kingdom Viridiplantae; phylum Streptophyta; class Magnoliopsida; order Lamiales; family Gesneriaceae; genus Dorcoceras; species Dorcoceras hygrometricum. Next base: position 9,943 of record KV017296.1, read on the forward strand.
GGTTGATACATTTCGGGTTGGTTCGGGTTCGGGTTCGGGTTCATGTTCATAAATTTTTTAAAAAATTTTACCCAACCCGACCCGAACCCACCCGACCCACCCGAATTGACACCCCTAACCAAAACCTTATCAGGTAAATCTAAGTGCATGACTAAGCGTCTATTTTTAAAACTCTAAGGCCAAAACTCATGCAAGGCTAAAATATGCAGCGTGCTAACATAAACATAAATAATAAAATATAAAACTCATAGACTGGTAGTGCGACTTCTAAGCTCCACGCAGCAGGCAAGTGCCCCACCAGAACCACCGCTCTGATACCAACTGAAACGAACCAGCCTATAGAAATTTTTTTTAAAACATGTGCGGAAAACATGACTTAAAGTATGGCTCGTTCCCTTCTAAAATATTTCTAAATCACTTTCTAAAAGAAAATACTTTAAGCATAAATAACGGAATAATTAAAAATGTTAAAACATACGTACTGTATAAAATCAAATAAAATCAACTACGTCAAAATACTGAAAATAACATGTTTTAAACAAATATCAAACTGTAGCAACATAACACTGCTGCGGTCAAGGGGTACTGCTGCAACAGGCGCTCAGACGTCCTCACCGTCAGTCGGTGTAAACTCATCAGCAGGGTCATCACCTGCATCATTTAAACCTAGTGAGCCTAGAGGCTCAGCATGCTCTATCGTAATACATAACAAAGTACAGACTAATAAAATCGTATGCAAGCACATACTTGTATTTAAAATAACGTTAAAGCGTGAATGCGTGCATGATCTTAAAACATTTCTTCATTCGTTTCATATCATACATACGTAACATAAGCATACATAAGGCATGACATAACATAACATGAAAAACGTATGAGTCATATCAGTGAATGTGAGCTGACGTATGACTGATCAGTCGTAATAACCAACGTACGTGGCGGTGTGGTTCACCCCGATATCACACGATGATCCCTATATGTCACACCTATAACCTATAAGTTGCCCCTTCACCCCGATATCACACGAGGATCCATAGGCTCATAATCATACATAAAAACAGGGGATCCCCGGGCCCGGCTACCCGGCTAACTCCCATCATAAAACTTTGCCACATCACCTCAATCCCTCGGGTTTTATCTTAAAAAGAGACATGGATCGTTTTATAAAATCTCATGATGCGTGAATTTCTTAAAATCATGCAATTTAAAAGCTTAGCCCGTTAATGTATAATTAATTCTTTCCTTCAAAACATTTACGTACATAGCATACTACATATATGATTAATTATAAATTTACGGGCTTCTACATTTTTCTAAGGTCGAGGATTGATTCCGAGGCGTGACTCACCACTTCTAGGCTAATCATCGCTCTAAACTTAGCCGATGAAACGAATGTTCACCCCTTTTCAACATTTTTGCCTAATTAAATTAAATTTAGACTTCTAAAAATAAAGGCTAAATGGGACTAATTAAAATCAATTTTGACTTCTAGAAATAAATTTGGACTTATTAAAAATCGATTTTGACTTTTAAAATCACTTTAAATCAATTTTGACTTCAAAAGTCGATTTTGACCAAAAGACCGATTTTGACCAAATTAAATTCCAAAAATCGATTTTGACTCCAGTAAAATTCCAAAGGCCCCAATTTTGACTAAACTTAAAAATAAACATAACTTTAATCATTTAAAAGGTTTGACTCAATTTTGACCTTCTGGCTATTTTCTTTAAAATTGGACATTTGACACATTAATTAAAATAACAGGTTCATAATTAAAATAACTTAAACCTATTTAAAAACATTTGACTCGAGAATCAAAAAACCGATCCGGTCCAACCAAACCAGCCGATTCAATTGAACCGAACCCATCCAAAAACTAACCCTAAACCGGGCACACACACGCACACACCAGCGGCGCACGCGAGCAGCGGCCATTCTTCACGTTTGTTCTCCCTACTCCGGCCACCATGGCTAGAGACCCTCCATCTGGACCACCCCCAGGTCCAGCAGGTCCTAACATGACCGACCATGACTCAAACCAAGCACGCACGAAGGAGAACGACTCGATCAAAGTTGGCGCACGGTGCTGCGCAGGAACACGTAGCACGCGGTGTTCTCCTTCTAGCCAATGGTTCGATCGACATCTCCTATCATTGGACCACTCCTAGATCTCCTCAAGACCCTCATGAACACCTGAGATCGAGCCATGGTCCCTTAAGCAGCCCCTCAATTGAAGCCATGCAAGAAACATTCAAAATCGTGAGTGATGACATGATGTAGTGCATAAAACGTGATCATAGGTGTATAGATCCGAAACATTCACATTGAATTCATGCATATTTTCATAAAAACAGATTACTATGATTTAAATGGTGAGCGAGAGAGTTGATATCACATGCCTCGTTTGAAGAAGATGTAGATCTACGAATTACCGACGTTGCAGGCGCGAGATCAGGGCACGACCGGCTTTGGATCACCAAGTTTGATCAAGGATGAATGATTTTCAAAAATATGTGCTATGGGGAGTGGAGAGGACGGCTGGTGTTGATGAGGAGGCTAGGGTATGTGAAATTGTGAGTTATGAAAAAAATACTGAGTGACGGAATTGACCCCTATGGGTTTAATTAGGAAAAAAGGGAAAAAGACAGACTTTCCCCTCTAATTAAATTAATAAGGTGCTTAAAACTCATACTTGGGCTTTAAATATTACAAAATTTCGAAATCTAGGCCTCCACACATTTTAAAATGCCTTAAAACTCAATATACCAGCCCGTACAGGCGAAAAACGGTTTCCCCTCCAAAATAATTATAAAAATCCTATTTTCAGAAATTGTTGCTTAAAATAAAATAATTCATACTTAAAAATCTCATAACTTAAAAATCTCAAATTATTTTCATTCCGGTCGACCCTAATCTCGTCCACACGTCCGTAGGTCAAGCAGGCTGAAAAATAACAAATGCATACTATGCAGCATAAAATCATAAATAAATCATATAAAATGGCATATAATCATCTAAAAATATTTTCCCCCTAGTCATGCACTCATTTTTACGTAGTCAGGAAATTCTAGGCGTTACAGCGGACTTTGATTGGTTTCAGTTGAGAAACCAGCTCAGTGCGAGCTGATTCAGGGATGACGTTAGTGAAGGACATTTTACGACGCAAGGGAAACGGGCAGCACGCACACGATGAGAGATGTCATGCGGCCGCACGTCAAGCCCCGTTCTAGCCATGGTTCATCCTCTTCTCCACATCTATGGGCCACCATGAGACCTCCTATGACCACCATGAACCATCTACAAGCCCCCTTGAACATCCCTTGGCCGAAACATTACAAGAAATATGCAAAGATGTGTTAGCAATTCATGATGCGTGCATGATCCGCAAATGTAAACGTAGACCTCATGAAATCACATGCAAAACATACAATAATCCATTGAAAAAAGTTTAATATAGCTTAAATGGTGAGAAAATAATATATATTACATGCCTTTGTTGGAGAAAAAGAAGATCTGCGAGGTACCGACATGTACGATGCGAGATTGGGACAAGACCGCCTTGGATCACCAAAAGCTTGCAAAATTTCGAACTTGAGGAGTGGCTTGAGACGGCTAGGGGAGCGGGGAGGAGTAGGGTTTTCGAAAACACATACAAATCCTGCAATCCTTTTAAAATTAGTATACTATGATTTAAATGGTGAGAAAAGGAGAGATATAACATGCCTTTGTTGGAGAAAGAGAAGATTTGCGAGTTACCGACGTGTAGGACGCGAGATCGGGACAAGACCACCTTGGCTCACAAAAAACTTGCAAAATTTTGAACTTGAGGGAGAGGGGAGTGGCTTGAGGTGGCTAGGAGAGTGGGGAGGAGTAGGGATTTCGAATTTTGTGTGAAGGGGAGAATGAGTTGTGCCAAAAAGACCCCTACCAATGGTTTAATTATGAAAATTAAGATTTTTTTTCCCATATTAACCCTCCTCCTAATTAAAATGTGTTTTAAAACTCCCAAACCAAGCCTCCAACATAAATATTTGTAATAATAATTTCCCATATTTGCAAAACATAGAAAAACTCATTAAAATAGCCCGTATAGACGAAAAACTGGTTCCCATAAAAAAATAATCATAAAAACCCCAATTTTCGAAAATTGCTGCTTAAAAATAATAAATTTACTCTTAAAAAATCTAAGGGCTTAAAAATTCTCAAATAATTTTCATCTCGATCGTCCATATTCTCGTCCAAGCGTCCGGAACTCAAACATACTAAAAACATGACATGCATATCATGCAACATTAAAACCATAATTAAATCACATAAAATTGCATAGAATTTTCTAAAATACTTTTTCCCCTAGTCATGCACTCGTTTCTACGTAATTAGGATTTCCTGGGCGTTACAACTTTCCCCCACTTAGAGGAATTTTGTCCCCGAAATTAAGAACGTAGCGAAAATATGTGGGTAGCGCGTCCACATATCGGCCTCAATCTCCCATGTAGCCTCATCCTCTGAGTGATTCTGCCACCGGACTTTGACCATCGGAATACTTCGTGCTCTAAGCATGCGCTCCTCTCAAGCCAAAATCTGTACAAGTCGCTCCTCGAATGATAAGTCTGGCGCTAACTAGAGCGGCTCAAAATCCAACACATGCGACGGATTCGGAACATACTTCCCCAGCATCGAAATGTGGAATACATTATGAACCGCTGACATGCTGGGTGGTAACGCTACTCGATAAGCCAAAGTATCAACCCTCTCCAAAATCTCAAATGGCCCAATAAACCTCGGACCGAGCTTGCCCCTCCGACCAAAGCGCATCACGCCCTTCATGGGCGATATCCTCACAAACACATGATCCCCAACAGCTAACTCCAGATCTCGTCGTCTCTGATCGGCATAACTCTTCTGACGACTCTGGGCTGTCCTCATCCAATCATGTATCCTCGTCACTATATCCGCTGTCTTCTGCACTAGCTCCGGTCCAGTCAGCACTCTCTCTCCAACCTCGTTCCAATGCACGAGAGATCGGCATCTCCTCCCGTACAGAGCCTCATAAGGAGCCATCCCAATCGATGCCTGAAAGATGTTATTGTACATGAACTCTATCAGAGGCAATATCGAGTCCCACGTACCATGGAACTCTATCACACAAGCCCTCAGCAAATCCTCCAGAATCTGAATGACTCTCTCAGACTGACAGTCTGTCCACGGATGAAAATCCGTGCTGAACGCCAACCTAGTCCCCAAGGTGGCATGTAAGCTCCTCCAAAATGCATATGTAAATCTGGTGTCCCTATCCGACACTATAGAGACTGATATACCATGCAGCCTGACAACCTCTCTAATGTAAAGTTCTGCGTACTGAATCACGGTGAAAGTAGTCTTCACGGGTAAGAAATGTGCGAACTTGGTGAGTCTGTTCATAATCACCCATATCGCCTTTTATCCCCTGGGACTCCTGGGTAACCCCATCACAAAATCCATCGTAATATGCTCCCACTTCTGTCAGGCCCGGTGCACAATACAGAGATTAACCATGCAAAAACACAATCACGGAAGCATTTAAAAAGTGCCTGAATTTTTTTTTCGCTTTGGCCTGAATTAGAAACATGCTTTAAAATACAACGATATTCAAAATATTGGTTTTATAACAACCGAAAACCAACAACAGCGGATACAATAACAATTACAAATACAAGAATAGTATGACTCCCTAACAGAGTACATCCCAATTCAGCAATAGAACATTAAATCCTCACGGGGTATTCCCCGGAGACTGATTTACTGCCTAATATAAATAATATACATAACTGGGACACTCTATCCACCTCACGTGGCACCACCAGCTGAGCCATCTCCACGACCAGTTAAGAAACCTGGATAACCTGAACAACACACAGGCAAACAAACAATCCATCCCCAGAGGGACAATGGTCAAACCCCAGTACGGAGAGCAACAAAATACAGCATGCAAATAGAGCAAGTTATAAATGCTATGCGATGCATGAGAACAGGGATCTCAAAGGATCCAAAATATACACAGCTGACCAACAGAACAGGAATGGTCACCGGATGTGTGTGAGAATGGGAGCTACCCACGCGCTCGATCACGCTTGGTACCAAATACCAACAGATCAGGGATGGCCGCAACTCATGTGAGAAAAATGGGAGCTGCCCATGCGCTCAATCACATGAAATACCAGCCCCAGCTAGAGCTGAATGGCCATATCGCATGTGAGAGAATTGGGAGTTACCCAGGCGCTCAATCATACGCATCCTGTGAACAAGGATTAGCTCAAAGAAGACAAAAACATATCAAAGGTTCTCACAGCAAACTGTTAACAAAGGCTCGCAAAGGAATTAGCAGAACATCATGACGTGTGTATGCATAATAACAGCTTGCAAGATAACATACACAAACAGATGCAAGAAACAGCACAGGAATAATAGCATACACACTGCTCAACATAACAGCACACGTTCATTTATACACAAGTCCATCTCAAAGCTGTAATTATAAGCTCGCATCCATACCTTCACTTCTGAGCTACCATTACCACAATCGAGGTCCCAAACACTCAGATCTGAACCTGATAAGCCAAACAACAACACCCAGCTCAGGGACGTAAAGTACAGAAACTCTAACTGGGAGATACGAGCTCAACTAGCTCTATCCTACCCTTCGAGCACAACAGATAGCTCAAATCGAAGCGCAACGTAGAATCTAACACTTACCCAAAGCGTTACCAGAACGAAATAACCAGTCGGCCGAAATGCTAACAGACTACACAAGGTAGCTTCCTTCGCGATCCTCTTCGAGCTAAGCCAAGTCTTCGAAAGAGGTATAAGAAGAAACTCCTTAGCGAGAGGATTCCAGCGCTACCACTCTTGCTCCAATCGGAGTCTTACACCGTCGGCAATCAGAGAAGATAAGGTTCGGTGAACAGTAATTGCGGTATCGCGACAGAAGAGAGTTCGATGTCGGGAGAATATATTTTATAAGTTCCGGGAAATAATTGTGAAACTACAGTAAAAGTCCTCTATATATACAACTTAAGTCTCCCAAATCTGATGAACAGTAACCACCGACAACATTGGCTCAAAGCTGATACCCACTAAGATCTGAATGCTACTCCAGATCTGGACCATACGCTAAACCAGCGCGCTACTACCAAATGACGTCGCACCACAATCCAACTAATTCATACACGTGCCTCTCTAAACGGAATCGCATCGCAATCCAGATCTGGATGACCAGATCTCACACAAGTACTAACCATCGTTCACTGATAACCAAAACGACATCGCACTGCCTCCCGATCTAGACAACCCGGAACCGGTCCACACCAAACCCTCGAACCAGGCCGGTTCACACAGCGCTAACAACTTGCACCCTCAAATCTAATTTCTCCCAAACGACGTCACTCGATACCCGTGTAGGATATTCAACTAATGGCTCTGAATGGCTTGAGACAACCAGATTTGACCACCAGCCTTGATTGCCATCAACCAGCACTAAAGAAGAAGTCACCAACCAGCATTTCTCAACTCCCAAAATCTAATTACTACCTCACAGAACTCTCCAACTGTCCAAAGCTGTTTCCAAACACACGCATACATACCCGATACGCTCACCAAGCATACCAGCTCAAAGCTGATCCATCCCAGATCTGTTCACGCCAGATCTGATCTATACCACACCCGATTAATTAGCTTAATTAATCCACAAATCTTTCGGGTCTCACACTTCTCCCCCACTGAAAATAAGATTTAGTCCTCCAAATCAAAGAACAACTCCAGAACTGAACAAAGAGCTCAACCAACTAACGAACACTGGAAAAACACGATACTCATAAAACAAGCAGTAACCCCTAACACACAAAAAGAGGCTACTGACCAAGAATTCAATATAACAGGGAAGACAATAACAAGCAAACTAGCTACTGGAGTCAATGCTAAATCTACTCAAACAGATGAGGCCACTCACGATGCATTTTCTCCTCTAAATCCCACGTAACTTCTTCCCTACCATGCTTGCTCCACTGGACCATCACCAAGGGAATGGTCTTGTTACTGAGCTGTTTCTCCTTCCTGTCCAAAATCCGCAAGGGATATTCAACGTAGCTCAAATTTCTATCCAGCTCCACCTCGTCAGTTCGCAACACATGAGAAGGATCTGGCTTATACTTCCTCAACATAGACACATGAAACACATCATTCAATGAGGACAGATATGGTGGCAGCAACAATCGATAAGCCAAAGGACCGATCCTCTCCACAATATCATAAGGTCCAACATAACGATGAGCTAACTTACCCTTAAGACCAAATCTCATAACACTTCTAAACTTTCAGGAACACCAGATCTCCAACCTGAAATTCTAGAGGCCTACGCTTGCGGTTATCATAATGCTTGGAAATCTTGTGCAACTTTCATACGTTGCCTAATCAGATCCACTTGATCTCTCATCTGCTCCACAATTCTAGAGAAGACAGTTGGTTTTCCCCCACTTCTTCCCAACAGATTGGCGATCTACACTTCCTACCTTACAATGCTTCGAATGGTGTCATGCCAATCTTCACTTGGTAACTGTTATTATAATGAAACTAAACCAAAAGATAACGAATCTTGCCAGCTACCACTGAAATCCATAACAACAGCTCGCAACATATCCTCCAAATTCTGGATAGTCCTCTCATATTGGCCATCGGTTTGGGTATGATAGGTTGTACTCATAGCCAATCTAGTGCCAAAGATTTTTGCAAACTCTTCCAAAATCTGAAAGCAAACCTCGGATCTCGATCTGAAACAATGGACATAGGCACACCATGCAGGCGCACTACAAAATCCATGTACAACTTCGCCATATTCTTCAAAGAATGCGTCATACTATATGGAATGAAGTGAGCTGACTTCGAGAGTCTATCTATCACAACCCAGATAGCATCACATCCTAGACTGGAACGGGGTAAATGTGTAACAAAATCCATTGCTACATGCTCCCAATTCCATTGGGGAACCTCTAAGCTTTGAAATAGACCACCAGGTCTCATCCTTTCTGCCTTAACTTGCTGACACTTTAGACAACGCGTAACAAAACCAGCAACATCACTCTTCAAACCTGTCCACCAGTAGTGTGGCTTCAAGGCACGGTACATATTCCTTGCACCAGGATGGACACTATGTCTACTACAGTGAGCTTCTCTCAAGATCTCCTCCTTAAAATCAATCAGATTTGGCACTACCAACCTGCCACCAAATCTCAAACAACCATTAGATGAGACAGAAAACTGTCCAGCTCTACCCTTCAACTTCAACTCATCTGTTCTCTGAGCTGCTCTAATATTCGAAACAATCTGTGGCTAAACTTGAAAAGATGACACCACAACATAATCATCACCTGGGTAGAAACGCCAACCAGTAGTGCTTAGATGCTCATGAACTTTCAAAAATCTGCAGCGAAGCAAGCACATACACTTGAGCTTTTCTGCTCAATGCATCAACAACTACATTCACTTTCCCAGGTTGATATTGGATCTCAAAATCAAAATCCTTAAGCAGATCCATCCATCTACGCTATCTCATGTTCAAATCTGACTGAGAGAAAAGATACTGAAGGCTCTTGTGGTCCGTATACACCACAAATTATTCGCCATATAGATAGTGACGCCAAATCTCCAAAGGGAAGACCACTGCTGCTAACTCCAAATCATAAACTGGATATCGAGTCTCATGCGGTTTCATCTGACAAGAAGCATACGCAATGACTCGACCATTCTACATCAACACACAACCCAATCCATTAAGCGAAGCATCCAAACAAACCACAAAACCTCCTGAACCTGAAGGTAACGCTAACACTGGCGTTGTAGTTAGCTTCTCTTTGAGCAGTTGGAAGATGTTCTCGCATTATTCTGTCCAAACAAATCTCTTGTCCTTATGGTCAATTGCGTCATAGGCTTAGCTATACTAGAAAATCCCTCGATAAAGCGTCGGTAATAGCTAGTCAATCCCAAAAAGCTACAAATATCTGATACATTCCTGGGACGTTCCTAGTTCACAGCAGCCTCTACCTTATTGGGATCAACAGACAATCCATCGACTGAAATGACATGACCTAGAAACACTACTATATCCAACCAAAACTCGCATTTGGAGAACTTAGCATACAACTGCGAGTCTCGTAGTGTTTGGAGAACCAACCTCAAATGCTCTTTGTGCTGCATCGGAGTCTTCGAGTACACCAATATGTCATCGATGAACACAATCACAAACTGATCGATGAACTCTCGAAAGACTCGGTTCATCAAATCCATGAAAACTGCAGGGGAATTAGTCAAACCAAAAGGCATAACTAAAAACTCATAATGCATGTACCTCATACGAAACTCAGTTTTCGCAACATCTTGCTCTCGAATATGCAATTGATGGTACCCCGAACGTAGATCGATCTTAGAATACACCGCTGAACCCTGAAGTTGATCAAAC
>KV017297.1:0-13059 GCA_001598015.1 Dorcoceras hygrometricum
GATAAAGACGAAGCTGGAACTTCCATTGAGGTATCTCTTTATCGTGGTATTATAGGCTCTTTGCTATACTTAACTGCTAGCAGACCAGACATCATGTTTGCTGTCTGTATGTGTGCTAGATTCCAAGCAGAGCCCAAGCAATCGCATTACATAGCTGTAAAGCGAATATTGAAATATCTTAAGGGTACTTCCAACGTGGGTCTTTGGTATCCGAAAGACTCAGGCTTTCAACTAATCGGTTATAGTGATACAGATTACGCAGGATGCAGGATTGATCGCAGGATCACCAGTGGAACTTGTCAATTCTTAGGGGATCGACTGATCTCCTGGTTCAGTAAGAAGCAGACGTCAATTGCAACGTCAACAGCTGAAGCAGAGTATCTCGCAGGTGGTAGCTGTTGTGCTCAAATATTATGGATTCAACATCAGCTGAAGGACTATGGCATTGATGCTTCTGAAGCGCCTATTCTCTGCGACAACACTAGTGCGATTGCGATTACTCAGAATCCAGTACTGCATTCAAGAACAAAGCACATAGATATCAGGCACCATTTTATCAGGGACCACGTGCTAAAGAAGGACGTCCGGTTGGAGTACGTGTCGACTGAGCAGCAAGTTGCTGACATCTTCACCAAACCTCTTCCAGACGCTAAGTTCTCTTATTTTAGGAACATATTAGGTCTTCTTGAACTGCCTTGACGTCTGTGAGCTAACGTATTATGCAGGTTGTCAGCCGTTGCCTAACTCAGCTGCAAGTCTTTTGTTCAGGGGGAACAGTAGACGCCCAGCTGAGGAAAGCATCTTGCGTTGGGAAAATACCAGTCGCATGGGGAACCAGGATCTGGATTGTTAAGTGTGACGTCGACTGAATATGTTGCGTCAGGACACACTCAGATGTTGCATATATAGTCGATACTTATTTTACACTGTACGAGTAAAATACTTTGGAAAATATCCTCAAAATAATTTCAAAAATTGTACGCGCCATTGGATGATTGACACGTGGTTTTGTCATTATTCCAAAAGTCACATCTACACTGTTTCCCATTTCTTTACCTTTTCGTATTCCTTATATTTACGGCGTCTACTGTTCATCTCCTTTTACCTTGCAATCCTCGCTCTCTCGTATTCTCGTATTCGCTCATGTGTCTTTTGCAAATATTTTTCAGGCATTCTTCACTCATTTACCGACGACGATGGCATCATCTCTGATAAGCAACAGTCACCACATCGACTTCGACTCAGTTTTCGGTATCGACGACGCTGGAATGGTTCAGATGTTTGAATCACTTATCGCGACGGGATTGAAGGAGTTTTTGGGTTGTCCCGCCGTGTTCTCTGAAGCTGCTCTTACCGAGTTCTTTGCAAACAGTTCAGTGAGAGATGGGATGGTGGTCAGCACCATTAAGGGAAAATTCGTTGAGATTTCTGAGGAAGTGTTTGCTACGACGTTTGAACTGCCCACGGAGGGTTTGACAGATTTATCAGAGGTGCCGAAAAATCTTGTTTTTGATGCTCGAAGCCTCTTCTCCGTGTCCCAGGAGCAGGTCAGCATTTCTTGCTTCAAGAAGGAAATGGAGATTCAATATCGTCTTCTTAGCGATATATCGGCAAAGACCATTTACGTTAAGGCAGGATCTTTCGATGCCGTAACTCGCGATAGATTTTTGTTGATGACTGCCATCACTTTTGACGTAAAAGTGAACTGGAGCCGACTGTTGTTTGATGTTTTGAAGGATATGGTTACCCCTAGCTCTAGGCAAGCTAAAGGGTACACAATTCAGATTTGTGTTTTGTTGAAGAATATACCAGGATTGGAGTTGGGTGAATCACGAGCATTTCCTCTTCCCAGAGTTTTGAATGAGAAAACAGTGCATCGCTATGTTACTATAAATGAAAAGGTTGGGGCAGAAAAAGTGACAGATGATCCATGGGTGAAGAAGACCCCTGCTAAGAAGGCTGTGTCTAAGAAACGACCAGCTATTGATGCTGCGGTGGCCCCAGTGGTAAAGAAAAAGAGAACCACTAAGGGAAAACCAGTCGCAATGGAGACTGTGGCGGTAGCCCAAGAAGCAGTGCCTCTTCAAATTTTTGAGGCTACTGCAGATGCACCAGTTGAACAATCTCCAGTGCCCAAAACAAAAATTCAGAAGAGAAAAAGGAGGTTGGTTATGGAGACTGATGACGAGATTAATGTTGAAAAACAAACAGCCATTGAGAATTTGGATGAACTATGTGGAAAAACCAGTCGATGAACCAGTCACAGGACAACCAGAAGTTGTACTAGTTGCTGAGGCCACAACTGATGATCCAGACGCAATTATTGAACAAGTTCTGGATCAACTGGATTCACTCGCTACAACTGACGGTGGAGATCAACCAGCTGCAACAGGTGCTGAAGAGAGACTCTGGTTTGATCTCCCTTATGAGGATTTAATGGCTCGACTGGATGCCGAGAGACCAGTTGTCACTCCGAGTGACACCGATGAAGAGATGGAGACTGGAAGAACAGTTGGAACAGACACTACAGGGTACTTTGTTGAGGAACCAGACGAGTAGATGGCTCCAGTTGTTGAGGACCTATCGGCAGACGAGGCAATGTCTCTGGAAGACATCCACATGACAATTCCAGTAGGAGTTCCTCTGCCGTCTGCCAATGTAGAGTTTACCAAGATTACCTTGGGAAAGGAAATCAAAATTCCTGGAGTCACTGCAAGGACTTGGTTTTTGGCCAGTCTTCCACAGATCCCAGTCGACAATAAAGGGAAAGAGATTCTTGTGGAGAAAGACCCAGTGAAGGGTAATCCCGTGGAAGAGCAGATTATGTTGGTTCTTGCAGACATTGAATGTCTTGTAAATCTACGGAAGAAGGTTATCGATGAAGTAGAACAATTCTTTTATTCTTTTAGTCTGAAGAGGCTATCAAATTTGAAGATTGACGAGTCGTACTATGCAAAGGAGGAACTTGTGCTAACATGGGCTGAAGCAGAGTCAACAGGTGTAGCCCTTCAAGGGAAAGTGTATATATTGATGAAATATAGAGAAATGTTGTTGCGAAAATTCTTGGAGGCGAGGAAAATGAATTTTGTCCCAGGTGTTGGTGACTCCGCAGTTGACCTCAAAATTTTGGATCGGTTGTCAGATATTCTTTCGTTTGTTTTGGAGGAATTGAAGAAGGAGACACAAGCACACGGTCTTTCATGGAAGAAGACGTGTTGTTCTAAGATTTTTGAGGGTCGCCCACGTGATCGAGGTGCCGTAATTGCTAGAACCAACACCAATACTCCATCCAGATGCTGGATTAGAACAATGATCTTGGTTGATGGAGTTTGGGTTGTTGAACCTTGTGCTGATCAGTGGGTGAAAATACCTAAACCGTTTGTACAAAATGAAGTGCCTCGACAGCATTCCTACGATGACACTCTACCTCCTATTAGTACATTTTTCAGAGTACTAAGGAAACAATGGGTAGATGTATGTTTGGAAGTTTGTGAATTCTTTGTCTCAGGGAAATTGCTTCCAGTGGGATCAATAAATTTTTGCAGATCACTTCCAGTTGCTCAACCAGTTTACAGTTTTGCTCCTCGCCAGTCAACAGTGTTTGCTCTCCGACTTTCTCAGTTTTGTACAGTTTTTCTTGATTACAGTTTATTCAGTAGGTTGCCTATAGTGGATATTACCAGTTTTGTTGCATCTATTGCTTCAGAGAGAACAGTTTTGAGAAGTGTACAGATTCTTTCTTCTACAGCAGTTAGTCCGCATATTCCTTCAGTTGCCAGTACAGATTTTGTTGCACAAAGGATACCTTTGGTATTAGATCAGCATTCTTTCTCTTCTTCTAGCTCAGATGCGTCTATGCATTTCGATGATCATGATACTGCTACTACTGCACTCTCTCGACCAGTTGCTGCTACGCCTGATGTTACAGAGGCATTAGCCCAGCTGCAAGCTTCCATTGATCAAATCAGGGATAGGGCTGGTGATGCTAAGCTTAAAGACACACTTTTAATGCATCTCCACGGAATTGAGCAGAGACTTACAACACGCCTAGATGACCAAGACAGAGTGCTCGGGGCGTTGCGTAAGGATTCATACAGTCAGAAGCAGCTCTTGTCGTTGGATATCCAATCATCTCACAAGCAGTTAAGTACTCAGGTTGCCGCTGCTGCTATGGATACAGTAGATGTTAGGAGGGTAGCTAAAGAGCTTGAGGCTAAAGTCACATCTTTGGAAGAGCAAGTGGCCGCTACTCGCCATGATTTACTAGAATTTAGTGCTCAGGCACAGCAGACTCTCAATGTTGTTACCGACCAATTGAGCGAACTCGTTGCATATATCAATCGTGGGGGTAATGACAAAAAGGGGGAAGTAGTGAGTAGCAGCCGCCCTCAACCACCACCGGACGATCAAAATAGAGACAATGGCATTGCAGGTGGTGTTGGTGATACCGATAGAAGCGTTGTGGAAAGACTTCTTTCAGCTGATAGACAAAGACAACGAGAGAGAAGCATAGGGCATAGCAGTGGATCTTATAAGAGAAGGAGATACTAGGAGAGAACAGTTGTTGATTCCGTTGTACAAATCTTTTGTACTATTTATCAGTTAATGAAACTTATAATTTCAGCAGTCCGTGTGCAATTTATTTTTGCTCATTCTTTTATCTCGGCTGCTAGTTTTGTCATCATCAAAAAGGGGAAAATTGTTAGGATAAAATTTATAGTTTTGGTGATAACAGAAAGTCAAGTTATATTTGGACTTTCGGACGTTGATTGAGTATCCAGACGACATGTGTATTCAGATGATGAGTTACGGGGTTTCAGTAGTTGGTCTTCATTCAGTCGATGAGTTATTCAGACGCAAGGTATTTCTCTCAATTGAATTTTCAGTCGATAGGCAATCCAGACGAGAGCTACAGTAAACCAGTCGTTGGGTAATTCAGACGCTAGCTACAGTAAGTTGCATATTCAGATGTTGGCTACAGTGAAGAAATTTCAGACGCAGGGTATATTGATTCAGACATGAGTTTATACAATCAGACGCAAGCTACAGTGTCTTGTGAAATCAGTCGCAAGATACAGTAAGATTCAGTCGTTGTTGTGATATGAGACGCAGTCATTCAGACGTTGGAGTGTTTATTAATAAGAGCAAAACTACGTCGTTTGGATAAGTTAAAACGACAGCGTTTGGCTCAATCCTAGAAATCAGACGATGAGTTTTTGAAAGGATTCAGACATTGGTATATCTCAAGTATTAAAGCTTCCAGTCGTTGCGTTTTCTCAAGTACTTTAAAACTGGAAGATCTTAAACAACGATGAAGGAATTTCAGGCGCAAGCAACAAAGAGATTCAAATACGATCATATACTCATATTGGAAAAGATCAACAGAATCGTACAATTGCCTGGAATTAAGGAGACAACATCGGTACTATTTTGGGTAAATAGTACATATTTACAGAGGTTGTTACACGGTTATTGCACAAATATGGAAGGCGACAATTTTGCTCTGACAGTGTGCAATTTACCTTGTAGTGGAGCAGAGTATACGGTTACAAGATTATCAGAATTTCAAAAAGGATTTTGTTTCCTTGGCTATTCAAATGACCGTTGAGCAAAGACTATAAACACCAGCAGTTTGAATTGAAGAAGAAATCCTTCGCTCTCACTATTTGCTGTTACTCTGCCAATTTGCTATCTCAAGCATTCTCGAGCTATTCGCATTTGAAGTCATACTTGAAAAGCTCTCAGACTCGAAGAACTTTCAGTTCAAGCATTCATAGACGCACCTTCAAGTCATCCTCTGATTCACCATTGTTGAATCAATTTCCTTGTATAAGAAATCAGAGGATTTTACAGTCTCAAGTCTTTGTATTCTTTGTTATTTCATTCGATTGAGTCTGTAACAAACGTGCTATCAAAAGCCGTTTGAAAAACAAATTACCAAGTGTTGTAAAAAGCAGCTGCGACTGCTTGTTGTTGATTGAGGATTGCTAGGAGTTCACCTGGAGCGAGGCTCGGTGATCGGGTGTTTGTAGAAGGACTACACGCATCAAATATTCTAGTGGAACCTTCCTGAAAAGGAAGAATGTGAGACGTAGGATATTTATATCCGAACTTCCAGAAAAAAATTCTCGACCCTTGCAGTTTAGTTTACGCATTTACTTATTCATTGAGTTATCTGTTCACAAATTAATCGGCCTTTTTCCGCACATACTTTGTTGGCCGAGAGATTTGATTAAACTGAGATCCTTAAATCTGGTAACTCGGATTTAAGTTAAGCAGCGCTTGTAAAACTTTTAAAAGGTTTCGAAAATTTTAAAATACCAAGAGTTCATTCAACCCCCCCACCCCCTTCTGAACTCTTGCATTTGTTTCGAACTACATTGATCCTATTTTGGGACTATCAATTGGTATCAGAGCCTGTGCATCTCAGTTATTGAACAGTTTTTGTTTTTGTGTTATCTTATATTAAAATGTCAATCTTCTCACAAAAAGATTCCCATGTTTTCCAAGGAGGACTACGATGATTGGAAGATTCGTTTGCAGGCGCATCTGGCTGCCCTAGATGATGATATGTGGACGGTTCTCACAGAAGGGCCATTAAAAATAATGAAGCCCAACTTAGCATTTGTGATTACCAATGACGAGCTTCAGTTTTTGGAAAAGGGCAAACACGAGTACACCAACGAAGATAAAAAGAAAGCCAATCTGGACAACGTGGCCAGAGACATTCTATATAAGACGCTGGACAAGAACATGTTCAGCAAGATCAAGACATGTACTACTGCCAAGGAGATCTGGGAAAAGTTGACACAGATTTGTGAAGGCAATGACGAAACTAAGGAGAACAAGTTGACATTGGCTCAACAAAAATACGAATCTATTAAAATGAAGGATGGAGAGACTATGGCTGAATTCGATGAGAGATTCAGTGATGTTGTCATAGAGCTGACGAGTTTGGGAAAAGAATAGAGCAACCGAGAGTTGTCTTTGAAAGTAATGAGAGCACTGCCCAGAGAATGGGATGTAAAGACAATGGCAATGAGGGAGTCGAAGGACCTGAACAAGCTAGAGCTACATGATCTTTTTGCCAACCTTCAAGCCTATGAGTTTGAGTTGGAAACAAGAGCAGAAGCTGGACCCTCGGCATCCCAGCCTACAAAAGCATTAGCAGCAACCAAATCTATTAAAATGAAGGATGGAGAGACTATGGCTGAATTCGATGAGAGATTCAGTGATGTTGTCATAGAGCTGACGAGTTTGGGAAAAGAATAGAGCAACCGAGAGTTGTCTTTGAAAGTAATGAGAGCACTGCCCAGAGAATGGGATGTAAAGACAATGGCAATGAGGGAGTCGAAGGACCTGAACAAGCTAGAGCTACATGATCTTTTTGCCAACCTTCAAGCCTATGAGTTTGAGTTGGAAACAAGAGCAGAAGCTGGACCCTCGACATCCCAGCCTACAAAAGCATTAGCAGCAACCACAACCATTGAACAGTGCTCTCCTAGCACAAGTAAATTAGCAGAGCAAATCAGCAACGACGCAATTGTTGGCGCAGCGACGGATCCGGATCCCGCTCCCGGGGCACAGCGGAAGATTTCAAAATTTTGCATCAGGAACGGTCAATACATAACAAATACAGCAATAAAACATCCATAGGGTGTTTTAGATTGGTACATTGCTGGCGTCTAGGCGCCTGGCTCCGACCAATTTCACGAGGAAATCGGCACTTCAACGGTAGGCGGTCGTCGTTCTCCTAATTCGATCCATGACTGAAATCACGATCCCTTCGTCAGTCTGCACTAGAAAACGTGACGAATGTTTCACGGACGGAATCTCCTTGTCGAGACAGTCGGAACAAGTCCGACGGCGGCGACAGGCTGCGGTGCGCGGCGGCAGCGCAAGGGCGACAGCGGCCGAGAGGAGTAGAGAGGGAGGGAGGCGGCTTGCTCTAGGGTTTTGTGTAGTTATATTGTGTGTAATGCAACCCTAGGGCCAATATTTATAGAGGATACATGGGCTTGAACCGGTCCAATGGGCTTGGGTCGGGCCCAGGCCCAGGGTGAATATTCGTTTCAAGTCCATCACCGTGGCTCCATCATAATCCCGATCGACGATCAGATCGGACCGATCTACACAGTTTACAAAACTGAGTATTATGATGCGAAAACAATTTTTCGGACCACCTAGTCCAAAATAGCAGTTTGGCCCCTGCAAGTTTCAAGGATAGTCAAACTAGCCCAAACTTTAGGAAAATTGCATTTTGACCCCTGTTTAATTTTAGGAAGTCGCACTTCCATCATTCATCCTCCTATGCTAAACAAATTGAGCTTAATTTCCGTGTGGGAATCGAGAAACCAGTACTTGTGTGACCCTCAATGGTTCAGGGATACAGCTAGCCGTGGGCCCACAACATGTGTGACTCCGAAACCACATTTTCGGATTAGCCCATCGGATCATGGTAAAGCGTCTAGCAACATCGCCCCATGATCCCCTAGGTATCACTGATAGTGCCTGCAAGAATCAGTCGGTCATGGTTAGCGTACAGTACGGTCCTTTCAACACAAATATCCCGATCAGATGAACGACCATTGGTAAATCGAGAGTCGCTTAAGATCCAATAACCATGCATACATCTCGGAGATCAAATAGTGACATCGCGTGTATTACTAGGTAAACCCATTTACCTAAAACACATCTAGTACTCTGGCCAGAGATTTATTACACTATTATCTCCTCATATAGCATAGGATATCCACGCACTAGGGCGAGCGGACTCCTACATGCATCGGGACCTCACCCAATCCGCAACCTGATGACCCCAAAAGAGTCGGTAAACGGGTCAAAGTGAGGCACCTATCATGTAGAGTCTCAATGACGTTTCGAGTAGTGAGGGCTAATCTGTACAACCAAGACCTCGGACTTAATCCACTCGACAAATGGTAACCACTTGGAAAGTCCGAACGAGGGTAGTTCGATAGATCACCAGGTCACTATCCATCTGCATGCTCAGAACATCACAATGTTCCCTACCAATGAAACGTGGTACTTCACATCGCAGATGCTAGTCTCAAGCTCGGGCGACCTTATCCTCATTTTTACGGTCCAATCGACTAGGAACGAGTTTAGAATACACAGTGACTATTAGATGTGTTTCATGATAGCCATCATATCCACTATCACATATAACATACACTATGGTGCATTCTAGGTCTTTATCCAACACAATTGTTAACATTATAAAATAATGAAGATAAAGAATGCCATATAAGAATACGAATTTCATAAATAAAGATCGTTTTACAAAGAGTCAACAAGAACCCACACGCCACAAGTTGGCTATTTGGGCACCTTACTCTAACAGCAATGTCCCTTCTCGTCAAGAAGTTTGGGAAATTCATGAGAAAATCTTACAACCCTTCTACTTCTTATAATAATGTTTATAAATCTGAAAAGGTCAGTACTGATTTGAAATGTTATAACTGTGATCGTCCAG
This sequence comes from Dorcoceras hygrometricum, assembly GCA_001598015.1. Taxonomy (NCBI): domain Eukaryota; kingdom Viridiplantae; phylum Streptophyta; class Magnoliopsida; order Lamiales; family Gesneriaceae; genus Dorcoceras; species Dorcoceras hygrometricum. Next base: position 9,494 of record KV017297.1, read on the forward strand.
GTCATTTTGCAGCTGATTGCAATAGGCCAAAGAAGGAGGACAGATCCAGGGATGATAAGAGAACTGGTGACAGATACAAGAAAGACGAGAAGAAAGATGATAGATCGAAGGAACGGTCAAAGGACAGGAGGATGAGAACAAGGTCTGACAGAAGGCCCAACAGAAAGAATGATAGGAAGGTGCTGGTGGCAGAAGAGAGCACCAAAAGCTGGGCAGACTGATTCAGACACTTCCTCTAGCAGCAGCTCTTCATCAAGTGACAGTGAACACGAGGAGGTTCACTGCCTCATGGCTGATCAAACTTTAGACGATGAGGTATTTGATTTCTAAATGTTGAATTTACACGTGAGGATCTAGTTCAGGCACTGAACGATATGGTCCATGAGTACAAGAGCTTATCTCACTCATTTGAGGAAATCAAAGCTGAAAACACAAGTCTGAAAAATAGTTCGATTGAATCAAGTTCAGATGAGCTTGTGGATATTAACAGTTTGAAGACTGGGTTGAGTAAGCTGATGATAGAGAATGAATTGTTGAGAAGTGAGTCCAGTGAGCTCAAGGCTGAAGTTGAAAGATTAACTAAAGAAATGAGCTCCTGGAACCAATCGGCTCGTGCTCTCCACAAGCTGCAAGAAATCCAAAAATCATTATATGATAGAACTGGTTTGGGTTTCAATAGTAGTGAAAGCAGTGAAGGAGAACAAGTACTCAATCACAGCCGGAATATGACAAGTTCAACAAGATGAGCTTTGTCAAAGCCAACGTGATATGAGTCGATAACATTTGATGACCAGAATTCTCCCAAGTTGAGCGATAATGGAAAAGCTGGTATCGGTTTTCAAAGACCTGAGAATTCCAAGCCCAGCTGGCTAAAGAACAAGCTGGACAAGGATAAGAGAAAGCTGGTTCCAAGTCTTTTGTTCCCAACCAGCCGAGGCCTAATTCAAGGAAGGCAAAATCTGGTTGGACAAAGGCTCAGTCGAGGAGAGATCTAAGTGGTCAGAAGATGAAATCAAAACTCAACAGATCTCACAGTAATTATGCACAGACCCTCACGGACACTTATACTGTAAAAACTGTTAAGGTAATTCAATTATGGGTCCCGAAAGGGATAATCCGATCTGTACCCAAGTAAAATTGGATACCAAAAGCTGGTTTTCATGATTGCAGGATAACATGTACGAACCAGCTGATGTATCAAACTTGTGGTACCTGTATAGTGGGTGTGCGCGACATATGACAGGGAACCCAAAGCTGTTGACAGATGTTGCTCCACACAAAAGAACAAAGATAGTCTTTGGTGACAATGCTTACGGTAACACTGTGGGTAAGGGTAAGCTTACCCATGGTAACATTTCTATTTCAGACATTTTAGTTGTTGATAACTTGCGTTACAATTTGATTATTATCAGTCAGCTATGTGACAAAGGTTACATAGTTAACTTTCAACAACACACGTGCACAGTTCAGAATTCAAGTGGCCTGACCGTATTGGTGGGTAAAAGATCGGGGAATAACTACATTATCGATTGGTCAGAGCAGTTGAGGTCTGAACAGCTATGTCTTACAGCTAGTTCTTCCAATAGCTGGCTGTGGCATCAAATAATGAATCATCTAAACTTCAAAACACTTGCCAAGTTGAGTGAACATGATATGGTTTCTGGTCTGCCAAAAATTGTTTTTACAAGGATAATATCTGTGCAGCATGTCAGCTGGGTAAACAAATTAAATCTACTTTCAAAAATAAAGGCGGAAAACGTTCTACCCGTTGCCTTGAGCTCTTGCATATGGATCTTTTTGGTCCTATTTCAGTAGCGAGCTTAGGGGGAACGAATTACACCCTTGCAGTTGTTGATGATTTTACTAAATATACTTGGGTGTTGCTAAATTTTAAACTAACTTCTTATTTGGAAGACTTAGGAATAAAGCATGAGCTTTCAGCAGCTAGAACTCCTCAGCAAAACGGGTTAGTTGAAAGGAGAAACCGCACTTTAAAAGAAGATGCTAGATCTATGATTGCATATTCCGGCATTTCTCAAAAATTTTGGGCATTAGCAGTTAACACAACATGTTACACTCAGAACAGATCAATGATTAATAGGATGCACGATAAAACCCCATATGAGATGTGGCATGGTAAGAAACCTGATATTTCTTACTTCAGGGTGTTTGGATGTAAATGTTTCATTCATAACAATGGCAAGAAGCATCTAACAGCCTTTGAACATAAATATGATGCAGGCATCTTCCTAGGTTATTCAGCTGTGAGCAAAGCATATCGAGTTTTCAACAATCGAAGCTTGACAGTTGAGGAATCAGCACACGTAGTGTTTGATGAAACCAGCTTCAAGTCAAATTCAACTGCAAGCTTACATGATTTGTGTTCACGTCTGGAGTCAACAAGTCTTGAAGAATCAGACGACGACGTGCCACAAAGATATTCAGCTGAGGAAGAACAATCAGCAGTGGTCACAACGCATAACAATGATCAACAGGATCTGACAGGTAATCCAGTAGTTATTGATTTACTAATGTGGATCAGCCGCAGGATCAAATTGCCCCAAGTGCACCGGCTGCTGGGAATGAAGCGAAAAATGTTCAACTAGACGACAATAAATCAGATGTTGCTCAAACAAACGTTGAGAATCCAGACGTTGCACAAGCAGTCGCAAGCGATTCTCCATTGGTTTCGAGACCAACGCCTGAAGTACCAGCCGCAAGCATATCTTCATCACCAACTAGACAACCAGGCGCGAGCACATCATATCACTCAGTATTGAGACCAACAGCTGGACAACCAGTCGCAAGACCACCAGCTGATGAACCAGTCGCAAGTACATCTCACCAGCTGGAAGCAGACGCACAAGCCAACAATGCTCAACATCTATTGGCGTCTGCTGACTCACTTGCAAACCAGCCAGCTACACAGGGGGAACAAAGAGCAAATCCAATTGGACTTGATCTTCAGTGGAATAAAAATCATCCACCCGAGCAAGTCAAAGGTAATTTTGAATCCCCTGTTCGCACACGAGGCCAGCTAATGCATGATAATTTTGATTCCGCATTCATATCTCATATAGAACCTAAAATGATAGATGAGGCCTTAGCTGACCCCAGCTGGATAGATGCTATGCAAGAAGAATTAAACCAGTTTAAACGTAATAACGTATGGACACTTGTACCTAGACCAAGTAATCATTCAGTCATAGGAACTAGGTGGATCTTTAGGAACAAACTGAATGAAGATGGCATAGTAACTAGAAACAAAGCTAGGCTGGTAGCGCAAGGATTTAGACAAATGAAGGTATAGATTTTGATGAGACATTCGCACCAGTAGCAAGATTAGAATCCATTCGCATGTTCTTAGCTTATGATGCATTCAAAGACTTTAAAGTCTTTCAAATGGATGTTAAGAGTGTCTTTCTTAATGGTGTCTTAACAGAGGAAGTGTATGTTGCACAACCTCCTGGCTTCGTTAATCATGCACATCCAGACTTTGTTTACAAACTGGATAAAGCTCTGTATGGGTTGAAACAAGCACCCAGAGCTTGGTATGATACACTATC
>KV017298.1:5870-19900 GCA_001598015.1 Dorcoceras hygrometricum
CCTCAGATAGCATAGGATATCCACGCATGTCTGCGAGCGGTGAATCCTCGACAACGATGTATCGACTCCTACATGCATCGGGGTCTCACCCAATCCCGACGCCTTGTGACTCCAGGTGAGTCGGCAAATGGGTCAAAGTGAGACGCCTATCATGTAGAGTCTCAATGACGTTTCGAGTCGTGAGGACTAATCAGTACAACCAAGACCTCGGACTTATCCACTCGACAAATGGTAACCACTTGGAAAGTCCGAATGAGGGTAGTTTGATAGATCACCAGGTCACTATCTATCTGCATGCTCAGAACATCACAATGCTCCCTACCAATGAAACATGGTACTTCGCATCGCAGATACTAGTCTCTAGCTCGGGCGGCCTTATCCTCATTTTGACGGCCCAATTGACTAGGAACATGTTCAGAATACACAGTGACTATTAGATGTGTTTCATGATAGCCGTCATACCCACTATCACATCTAACATACACTTTAGTGCATTCTAGGTCTTTACTCAACGCAATTTTTAATCATTATACAACACAATGAAAGTAAAGAATGCCATATAAATAAATGCGAATATCATATATAAAGATTGTCATATACAAGAGTCTATAAACCCACACGCCACAATTTGGCTAGTTGGGCATCTACTCTAACACATTCCTGGTTCATTACATAATACAATATATAACTGGGACTCAAGGGAATGGGGATCGACCCGCTGGCGCTCCACTCGGTCCAGCTTGGTTACCTGTAGATCCTGCAAATGGGTAACACATACCCAAACAACACAAAAGCAGGAAAAGAAATATGAGGTCAAGCCTCAGTACGAAGAGCCATCTATAACCAGCAAATCATGCAACATGCTATAAATCAGGTTATGAAATGCATGAGGCTGTCAAGGAATAGGTAATCAAGACCAGTGTATCAACTGGCAAAAATCAACTCAAGTCGAGCCTCTATACCCACACAGTGTATCAACCGGGGAAATCATCGGTCCCGTGATCTTCGGGTCCCGCCAGCCCATCACAGCTCGGTGGTAGACACTCGAATCCTACAGTCACCACTCCGATGATAGCTTTGGACTTTTCAAGCACGACACATATGTCGGCCAGTCACAACGTGGCTCTCAATCAGGACATCAATCAATCAATCTGGCTCAAGATGTAAGCATGAATATCAAGAAATTCATATATGATTTCTACATGCACAATTTACGCAAAACAGAACATACAATCAATCAAATTCATCAAATCTGTCTCATGTAAACACACCACATCAGTTCAACAGATTTCATAACAATATATATAGCCATGATCATGCTCGAAGTTGTTAAGAGCTGCTCCAATTCGTACCTCACAGCTTCAATCTACCTCAACAGATTTCTCAAGGCACGGCACAACTCAACCTGCACAAATCTGCCCCTTGCTGGTCATGCTCAACACAACAGGCACTTCCTGGAAACTAAAATCTGTACAAGGCATCTAATATTTTAACTCAAATCAGATCCTCTACACAAAATTTCCTACGGCCAAGAACCTAACTCTGGTTCTACCTCTGAACAAAGTACTAGCAGCTAATACTAAGCTTAGAACAGCAGGAAATTCTTACCCAAAAGCTAAAGAGAGCTGAAGAAGTCTCGGGTTTCACTTGGCGAAGATAATCGAACAACACTGCTACTTCGCGATCCCCTCCAAGGTCGAACTACAGCCTCAAAGGGGTAGCAATCGAAAGAGCAACTCAAGGAGAATCCAGCGACACCAATCTCGTTCAAAACAACGACTGGAATCGACATAAATCTAGGAAAGAAATGTTCGGGTGAACAGTAGCTATCGAGGGTTTCGAAGATGGAGATAAGAAATGTCGGGCTCTAAATAATTCTAAGTGTCACTCAACACATATCTATATATCTCCACTACAACAGATGTTGTTCACAAAATCAGGCGCTACAGTAGGAGTCTTACGACTGAAACCAGGGTTTCCCTTCAACCGAATCAGTTGACACAATCAGACGTTGCACTACACAACGGGACATCAAAACGACATCGCACCGACTAATTAAAATGACGCCGCAGCGCTTCAACAGCTGATGACAGATCCCTCTCAAAACGGCCAATAGCTGAAACGCTAAATAACTCAAACGACGACGTATCAGGGTTCCCGCTCACAAAGGTAAAATGACATCGCCTCACTACCAGCAGCTGGTCACTCAAACCAACAGCTGATCACTCGGCTGAATCAGAACCCTCGCAAAGGCAACGACTGATTAGCGCTAGAACATCAGCAGTCAACTCAGCTGTTGACCAACACTTGACAGCTGCTCGCACACGCGTCAATGCTAACTGCTACTTCCCGCTACACACTCACTGCTGAGTTGACTAGCGTTGACATCTGCTTACGCCACTGCTGAAATACCAACAGCTGAATGCTCATGCAACTCACTGCTGACTTCCTCACGTAATAGCTCACAACTGATCACGCTACAACTGAAATACCAACAGCTGAATTGCCCGCAAGCCTTCGCATAAAAATGCTGCTGGCTTTACTTCTCCCAGCGATAAACATTACTTCTGAAACACTACTGGGATCATTTCCCGCTAGCAAAATACAACTGCTGAACTCCAATTCCAGAAGTCTGAACTTCACAAACCAAACTTCACTAAATTTCCTCAAAATCTTAAATTCGAAATCCCTAAAATCTCGTGACTAATCCTAAGAAAAACTGATTAATCACTATTCGAATTTCTCAATCCTCACATTCTCGCCATTGTAAGAGATTTCGTCCTCGAAATCAAAGGCAACCATAGGGGTAGAAACAATCAAACATTCAAATCAAAACACAACAACTAAGCAAACTCGAATCAAAGCTTTGAAATTACCTGGAATTCTCACTCTGTCAGTGCTCAAATAGATGAGACCAGTCTTGTATCATCTTCTCCTCAACCTCCCAGGTAGCTTCTTCTCGGCCATGCTTACTCCATTGGACCATCACCAACGGAATTATCTTGTTCCTCAACTGCTTCTCCTTCCTATCCAGAATCTGCACTGGATATTCCACATAGCTCAAGGCAGAATCCAGCTCAACTTCGTCGGTTCTCAAAACATGGGAAGAATCTGGCTCATATTTCCTCAACATTGACACATGAAAAACATCATGTATTGTTGCTAACTCATCAAGCAGCCTTAATCTATAAGCCAACTGTCCAATCCGCTCAACAATCTCGAAAGGACCAACGAATCTAGGAGTAAATTTGCCCTTAAATCTGAATCTCATAATACTCTTGAAAGGAGAAATATTAGGAAACACACGGTCTCCAACCTCAAACTCTAACGGTCAACATCTTCGGTTAGCATAGCTGGTAAATCTATCTTGTGCAGCCTTCATCCTACTCCGAATCAAATCAATCTGATCTTTCATGTGCTGCACAAACTCAGGGGTAGAAAGCTGTTTCTCACCAACTTCTTCCCAACAAATCGGAGATCTACACTTACGACAATACAAAGCTTCAAATGGGGCCATCCCAATAGTCACTTGGTAGCTGTTGTTATACGAAAACTCGACTAATGACAAGGAATCCTGCCAGCCACCATTGAAATCCATCACCACTGCACGCAGCATATCTTCTAAAGTTTGAATGGTCCGCTCAGACTGACCATCTGTTTGTGGATGGTAGGCTGTACTCATAGCCAGTCTCGACCCCATCGCTGTCTGCAAGCTCTTCCAAAATCGAGATGTGAACCTTGGATCTCTATCTGAAACTATCGAAACAGGCACCCCGTGCAATCTAACCACATGGTCGATGTACAACTTCGCCATTTTCTTCATCGAACACCTCATATCATAAGGAATGAAATGGGCTGACTTCGAAAGTCTATCAATCACCACCCAAATCTCATCGCATCCCCTATTTGATCGAGGTAAATGAGTCACAAAATCCATGGCGATGTGCTCCCAATTCCATTGAGGCACTTCTAAACTCTGCAGCAAACCACCAGGTCTCATCCTCTCAGCCTTGACCTGCTGGCAATTCAAACACTTAGCAATAAAACCAGAAATGTCGCTCTTCATACCTGCCCACCAGTAGTGAGACTTCAAGGCATGGTACATCTTCCTCTCTCCCGGATGCACACTGTACCGACTACAATGCGCTTCATTCATGATATTTTCTTTCAAGTCGATTAGGTCGGAACCACCAATCTTCCTGGAAATCTCAGACACCCATCAGAAGCAACAGAAAAATCATCAGACTGACCACTTCGGGCTTTAATCTTCATTTCATGTATATAGGGATCAGTTCTATGGCCGCCTAAGCTGGGTTGTTTAGGTGTGAGTTGGACCGCGTAATACACTGCCTAGATCACCGTAAGTTGAGCCTGTCTTCTAAGATGATCAGCGCAAGCTGGTCCGCGCGTTCGGGTCAGGTTTGAGTTCTAGGAGCAGCCTACTGTCTTGGAAGAAAATTATAAAATGATGATTATGTTAAGATATTTTACGATGTCGAACATTCTAGTTTTAAACATTCTGCAGTTTACATAATATTAAAGAAAAGAGAAGTCTTACTTTTGAGGCATGAGAAATAAGTTGAGCGTGAAATAAAAATGTTTTGAATGATGTGACTTTATTGTGGTTGTTCTATTATCGATATTGGGGTTGAGAGATGTCTCGGGAGCCATATCAAACTACGAGGTCTGGGAATCGGGAGACGCTTCGTTTATCCATACCAAAACTGACGTGTAACGAACTTCGGATAAGTAACAAGGTGCCTTACACATGACTGGTGTGGATTCCAGATAAGTACTAGATGGCATATCAGCCTAGTACTATGGTTTTTAATTAGCTTGATTAAGCAAACATGAGAATGAGGGACCATAGTCGAGAAACGGAGTTCACACGAAAACCCTTTTTATTTATGAGCTTATTTTCTATGCATGAGATTTAAGTAAACTTCCTAAGCTGTTGTTCTCACGCATTTAAGTTAAGAAATTTATTTGAGTACAACTATTTTAATGCATGTGCTTGTAATATGTAGTACTTGCTATTCTCAAATTTGTACTTGTTGAGCCCCTAGGCTCACTACGTTTGATTGGTGCAGATGACGTGGAGACGGAGGCCGAGGGGCAGGATTCCTGAGCAGAGAGTTGGAACAAACCAGCGACCAGGCGTTTTCCGTATCGAGATCAGAGAAATATTTTTCTTATTTCTGTTTATTTTTCATTATGCAGTTTTGGGAAAAACTCTTTTCTTAGTTGAGGTTTGTAGTACACTTTAAATATTTTATGTTTGAATGATTCATCGGTCATGTTCAACTTTGGTTCAAAGTTTTAAGCCTTTTATGATATTGGTTTTATTTGAAGCTTTCGAGAGTTTGATTTCAGCTTTCAAAAAAAAATTCTTTCGAATTTATTTTATTAGAAAAGAAAACAAGTTTGAGAGTGAGGGTGTTTCATACATGAAGTTCCATCTAATCTGATTCTCCTCAGCTGAGCTCAGTTCGCTTGTACTACGCAGTTCTTCAGCTTTCAGCTTGGCTCTGATCTGATCTGATCTGCTATAAAGCTTAGCCTACACTCGTAAACTGTTAGACACAAAATAACAAGTTTTGTGTTTATCAAAATTAAGATCTGATCTATTACACAGATCCAAAACCATGTTATGTTTTATAATTCGTTACAAACCCGGTGACACATTTTATTGTTCGATAATAATATTGTATTTCAATTCATTGATTTGGTTGATGTTATACATATATTTAAAATATCAGTTATAGTTATATATATATTTTTTAGTTGAAGTTGTATTTGATATGTTTCACTCTTTAAAATAATAAAATTTAAATTTCAAATTTTTATATAAATTTTAATAACATATTATTATTTGTGTAAATGATTAACTACTATCAATAATTCAATAACAAATAAATTTAATTTAATATTAAAGTGTTTTTTAATAATAAGTTAACATTTATTGAATCAATATTAGAGGAGTAATAAAATCTTAGATAATATTTTGAAAATATTTCTTTAGTGTTGAATTAGAGTTGATGGATTAGAGATGAATACTTGGTGTACAAATTACATCTATTTTTAAGTTAGGATCAATGGGTTGGAGATAGCATTAGAACTTATACGTCTTGGAAATATTGTTTCATAATTTTTTTAAATCTAACTTTTGAACTGTGATAATAAATTCTTTAACAATTATAAGTTGTTCATCTTAGTATTTCTTTCTTATTTTATTATTTTAATTCCTTTTCAATTAATTCTTCTATTGGCAATTTACGACCCAAATTAATATCATCTTATAAACTCTTAAAATTTATTTAATAAAGTTTATAAAACCGTATTTATGAAATATCGAAGTAAAATGGTTAACAATTTATAAATTGTTTTTAAGAAAAATTGAGACTTATTTGAAATTTATATGTTAGAAACTAATATTTATCTTTAACTATTACAACATCAAATTTATCCTTCCTATGGTTCGGAATTCAAGACTTCACAGTGCTCATTTGGTTTTGTATGTTTAGTTCAAATACTCGATAGTGTATTATTCTTATTATAATCTATTGACAATCATTATGTTAAAAAAAAAAAACTTATATGGGATCGAATATAAACCCCATATATTCGTTTTAATAAATTGCCACACGATATCAATAATAGCCCAGATCTAATTAATGACAATCAACTTTACTACCCATTTAGGAATTTTAAAAATAGACCAAATATATTTGGATAGTGAGTTTAGTTAAGACATAACCAAGGAGCACAAACGTAAGATTGAGCAGTTTGTTATATATCATACCAAACTTTTTGTGGGCCAACTAAGAGCCTAGGCCTAAGACAGAGGCCTTTAGCTTGGGCCCAAGGAAAGGGCTCACCTCTTCTCCAGCCCTGACGAAATGGGTATTAGCGTTCCAGGATTGTAATCATCTGAGAAACAAATGTGGCCCTTCGTTTCCATTAAATCGAGAGTTACGGCCGCATTACCCATATGGTATATATAATATGACGAAATATGTGGGTTAAAAAACAACAAGAAAGATGTCCAAATACATTAGTGATAAGAATTGAAGAAAGTTTATCATCAATTATTAAATGAACCGAATCGAGCGAGGTATATAGAAAAATTTAAAAATCAAATTAGTTTCTTTCAAGTTCGAGCTTGAAGGATTTCCCTCGAAGATTTGCCCTTTACTTCATAGAAAGGGCCTCTCTAGTTGGGAACGATCAAATAAAGGAACTCCCGAAAATTTTGCGATCTCAAATGTGTCGATATGAATGGTGACTCGCTTATTTCGATTCTCTATGTAAGAAAGCATTATTCACGTCCATCAGCCACAACTTCTAGGGCTTGCTTGTTGCAAGTGCTAGCAGGACACGTACAGTGTCATCTTTGCTTGGTTCATAATAAAGGTGAACCTGGTTCTACCCTCTAGTTTAGGACTAGATCATCTTGTTACAAGACAAGAAGTCATCTATCCGTCTCTAGTTTAGGACTAGATCATCTTGTTATAAGACAAGAAGCCATCTATATGTCTTGAACAGGCTACCTACTTCCATGAAAAATGTTTGACTCATTTTTGGTTCGATTAGACCTTGAGTTCGAGTTTGGCTCGAACATTTTTAACTTGTTCATGAACTATTCTAACTAATGCTTGAAAATTTAACATATATATATATATATATTATTTTAACAAAAATTAAGACTATCTAGCGGCTCGTGAACTATCTAACAATATAATTTTGACTCGAGTTCGGTTTGACAATATTCGAACATGTTCGAGTTCGACTCAAATTCTATAAGTTCAAATGCGAATTAAATATTTGTCGAGTCATGTCAAAAAGCTCGTGAACATATCAATTCGTTTACACATTTAGTTCTTACAAGTGTTAAATGCAAGAATGGTAAATGAGAAACTTCAATGACTCGATAAAGTAGGGTTTTGTTTTAGAAAAGAAACTCATTTTAACATCACTGCCTAGATAAGGTTAGATCCAATGTGCAAACAGTAAACACTGAGTGAGAAATATCTATATTCAAGTATTAAATTTAATGCTGTTTTTTATTCAATTTATCGATTTAAATATTAATCAATTTATTGATATGGAAAGTAATTTTACTGATCCTTGAACAATCATACGATTCAGTGTCCGACATATAAACATGCTTATCGAGGACCTGAAGAGTATTCTTGGTGTTAAAAATTTTATTACATGTAACTTTATATAAATATTATTACGAACTATTACAACCAAGTTTGTGATCAACTAAAGTTACCAACTAAACTTGAACAGTCTGCTAAATTTTTCCAACGCAGTCTAATCCAGATACCAACTAATAGATACAGATAGCATCAGATATCAGGTCATCTATCAACAAGTTCTCGATTTCACTACCTACCATGTCAACTTCTGGAGTCAAATCTGACCACTGCATCTCCCTATCGAGTACCTATTTCAGATACCTCCCCACCCCGGAATTCTTGATTGATCAGCTTCACAATGTCGTCTCTAAGTCGCGTAATTTGCGAACTTCTTAACTTCGGCGTCACCCAGGGGAACAAGTCACACTGCTGTTGTGAAACCGGGGAAATCGTGGAGCTTATCGTGTCAAAAAGTAACATTCTATCAGGCCTCAACCCAACTCCTACATCACTATATTTCTTCTCGAGGTCATCAAACAATCCAGGATCCAAAGGGCACTCTGCGAAGTGTGTTTTCATCGAGGTGTCAGGGTCCGATTCTTCAATTCCATAACTGTTTAGCACATCAAGTGCATAAGAAACTTCCCATCCTTCGGTTTCTAACACATGATTTTTTCTGGAGACTATTGGAGATACTTCTGAAACTTCTTCCACTAGGGGGATGAGGGTAACTTCAGAATATTCGCCTGACTCCAACTTCAGGAGCTGTAGTTGCATTCTCAGTTCTGCAGTTGAAAGATGAAGAGAACACGTGGTGAGGTCGCGATTGCTTTAAGGAAGATGAGGATGGACAGTATCAAGAGAGAGAAAAAAAAGAAAGCACAGAAGCATCCAAGGCAACTTTTTTCCTTTAAATTGATGTTGGCATGCATCCCTATTTCGACGAGTTCCTCATAAGTGACTATCTACTTAACTTCCAAGGACATGAAGCCAAGATTTACAAACATGTGATTATAAGATTACAGAGAAACTGGCTTCATACCATGAAGTTCAGTCCTCACTCTCTCAAAACTTTTAGAACTAGAGGACGTGTCTTCTGCGAAAGGGATCTGGAGGACGGATACAGGACTAGGATGATCCGCTTCTTTGGAGCTTTCTGAAGAATCTGGCTCGGTTCCAAGGAAGTGTGACGACGGAGAACCTAGCTCAGGCTGTCCCTTCTGCAGTTCCTGGAACATCGGAAATTACATACAAAAACCTTTTACATTAGCAAACCATGCATTGCTCAATTAGTATAGCAACCCCTTGTCTTAAATCAGAATCGGGGCATAATTCTAGACATACCAAAAGATGTCGAGAATGATTTTGTACAAAAAATTAGTAAATACTCCAAACCATAGAGAAACTTTTAGAGCGACTGGAAAATGTGGTTTATTTGGGTAAATAACCGCATGGAGAAAAAGAAAAAGAAAAGAAAAGTTTTCTCTAAAAAACCTTCCTCATTGTTAAAAATGATTGTTTTTGTCAAAAGACTTGCTTTGAAAAAGTAAATAGAAGATAATATCTTGCATAGTTATTATGGAGGATAAAACATGATTACATTTTTCAGGGGAAGTGAAGATTCAAACCTGAAGAGTGGAATCATCTTGTTCGTGAGCAAGAGAGAGATCTTTATCTACAATGGAAAATGATTGTTTAGGAAGTGACCCGGAAGATTTCGAAGATGAGGTTGTGCCTCCACGATCACCAATGTTCGAAGTATCAGATGCAATGTTCTGGAACATTTCATCCTCTCCTTCAATATGGAACATGGGCTGTTGTCCACACGATTTCTTAATGTTTGCCTCCATTTGAATCTCAAAACTGGCATCTGCTGAAGCATTTATCCCGCTCATAAATAAATTCCGACGTGGAAGGTGCTTCTTGCTAGGTAATTTTGAATCTTTAGAAGAATTTTTTTCTATCCGACTTAGATTTTCCTTCACAGCCTTATTTCTACCACGACCCAATGTTTCTCCATCCATCAGATGTTTGTCTCCAGCCAATTTCTCATCGCCTGTGCTGTTTCTGTAACTTCTCCCACCCATAGTTGGAGAAATTGATTTATCCCTGTTTGAAATTCCATTTACTATATTCTTCCAACCATCCCTACTACTGATGCCTACAAGATTATCCCACGTAGTAGTTCCGTTATTAGTTCCAAATAGATTACCTTCTCCACAGATAGTCACTGTAGCATTCGAATGTTTACAGCTAGTTTCTCTATCAGATTTGGCAAGCATTTCCCCTAGTGTTCTACCTTTACCGACAATTTCTACATCTTGGTATCCGTGAGTCACCTTCCACCTCTCAGATAATCTCTTCTTTGCATCTTTATTGACAGATGACTCGGACAAATTAGGGACCGGATATAAGCCCCATTTCTTATCACATGAGGAACTGTGATGGAACAATTTTAACTCAACAAAGTAACTGTCAGAATCACTTCCATATGCATCATAGGAACTTTCATCTCCTGCATATCCTCTAAATCCAGACGACTTTGGATCCATAATCTCATCACAACTGACTCTCATTCGCCTAGTAATGTCCCTGGCAATTTCTCTAGCACCGTTGGACATTGGCGTTTTTGGTCGCTCCTCATTATATGGTGCACCTTTACTACCCCACGACAGTGTTTCGGCACCTCCGACGCTCAAACATTCCTTCATTTTAGTAAAGCTGGGCAGGTAGCCACGAGAGGGATGTAATGAACTTGATATACCAGCACTCTGCATTTTTCCAAGATTTGGCTTCAGAACAACAATCCTTGTTGGAAGACTCAATGCCTCATTCTTCTCATCTGATTCAATCTCTGGTAAAGTCGGAGAAATATAAGCCTCATGCTGATTATTAGGTGCAAGTAGCAGATCATCTTCACGTCTCAGGTGGCACTTAGTGACCAGGTTACTGAAACTATCACTATCTGATTTCCATGCTTTGGCATTGCCTTCGTACTTGGCAGAATATGATGGCTTCAAAACAGCGATATGACTTCCAAAAGGGTTGAAATGATCGGATTTTGCATCATGCAAAGGCTTTTCAAACACGGGACCAGGTTTTTGGAGGTATTTTAACAATATTTCCTTATTGGAATCTAGCAGATCTAAGGTGCCATCCAGCTCTTTCAAATCCTGAAGGTTTTCATCAGTGGAAAGACGTTTGGCATCATAAAACTTCTGCTGGACGAAGGACATCTCAGGGTTGGTAAGAATTGAACTTGGACTCCACCTTGACGAACAGCGACGATCAACAATGTGAGAGGTGGCCCTCACATCCTCGTATACATCCCTGAACTCTTCCTCCTCCATTGGGCTTCTTTTGCTTGATCTGCAGTCCTGTTGTCTTCTACGCCGTTGTTTGTTCTTTAGATCAACTTTCAGTTCACAGCTAGCTGCCAACGGTTTTTGTTGCCTATGAACATGCTGTGGAGATGGCTGCCCTTCAAGGCCCATTAATCTGGCAATGACGTTGGGCGATCGTCTCTTGGATTCAATTTCTCTAGACATTTCTTCTGCCAACAACTTCTTCATTGATATCCCAGTTGCTTGCCCAAAGGAATTCTGCCCCGACCTAGGAATGATCTACAATGACCATATTGCATTACCAAATATCAAAAACATTGATGAAAATTCTGATGATCACAGTATAAGAGAAATACAGTCTTGCACGGACCATATAATCCCTATAGCTTCCAGCAACATGAGAATGAGAATCCGAAGACAATCTTGGAGCAGATTTCTTTTGCTGAAACTGTGAAATTTCTGGCCAAAATTCGAATAAAACAAGCTCAATTCAAAAAGCCAATTCGGATCGCTAGCACAAATACCTATTTAATATCGCTCTTACGTTCACATTATGAACAATAACACGAATCTATTTCTAATGAACTCATATTATAAAAATATCGTAAACATCAAACTCTGTGTGTATTTATTCCCAAGCATTTCAATGATTTTGGAATGGAGACTTGCATACCTGCAAAAGATAATTCGATGAGACAAGGAAAAAATATCACTGAAGCTTCTTTAAAGAACCAGGCCCAGCAATCATAACTCATTATGAGTAGCGAATTTCGGAGAGGAACAAAATAATGCCGTCACCATTATAGAAAATAATTAATCCGTTCCACTATCCGCAAAAGTTTTTTATTCACAAAAGCGCAAAACAGAGCCACTATTAAACTTGTATATTTTGGGCACAACTTCGAAATTTTTGTGAGATGGAAAGAAAAAGCCAAATTTGTGTCTCATCTTTGCTCTTTATAAAATTCATGGAAATTTTCCGTTTCAAAATCATGGAAAAAAGAAAAGGGCAACGGGAAGAACATTTAATGACTCTAGATTGATCACCCAAAATTGAATAATCCAAGATTATGATGATAATAAATTCAAAACGTCTATATTTCTTGGATTAAGAAATATGCGCCGCTTTTACCTTTCCTTCTTTGCCAAAGAGAAACTTTAATACCATGGAACTTCTCTTTTACGCATTAAATTGAGGCGAGAAAATCCAACTTTCGCCGGACCTCTTCTAGTTTCAAATTTAAAATTTAAGGGCAAAAAAGTTTACTCACTAATCCAAACTTGCAGAAGAAGTAGATACACACGTAACTACTACAACCCCATAACCAAATCATGCTAAGGAATTTCAAGCTCTTCATATTCAGAAGAGAAGAAAAACAAGAAAAGACTATGTTAACCGAAAGGATCAAACACAGAGTCTACTCAAAAGAAAATGACACCTTCGAGCTCCGAAGTACACCTAGACTTCCTGTGCCGTGTTCTCTCCGTCATTTTTTTTCCCTTCAAAAACTCATCCAAAAATCCACAAGCAGAGACAAAAGGAGAGGAGAGACAAAGTAAAAAGGAGAAGAACGTTTGCAATAATCTGAACAGGAGAAGAAGAAGAAATCAGCCAAAAAATGTCGGATAAAAGCGTGACAATGCCTCGAAAAACATCATCATTGCTACCGCTAGCTCATTTCAGAAACCCGCATGAAAAACCAGAAGATAAACTGAAAAAAGATTTCTTCTTTTTTTTTTTTTATAAAAAAGTGCCCGTTGGAAGATCTCGCAAACAGCAGAGGATAATCAATGACAGTGCAGAAACAAGAAGAATGTGAATGGAGAGAAAGCGTGGAGTTGAGGAGCGAGGCGGACCATTAATGAGGCGCAGTGTGGGGAGAAAAAGGCTCTTTTGAATTGGAATTTGAAATTTATACACTATTTATGTTTGACACCAGCAGAGAGACACCATGACCGGGTCGTCCTACAGCTGGATCGGGTCGGGTAAACGGCATGGTTATGGTTGTAAAACATGGGCTTCCACTAGGATCATGGTTAAAGTGCCGTTTTATTGGTTTGACTCATAAGTCGTATAAAACCCGATTGAACTGATTTACTTTGTTTGTTTTAATCTATACACCTTAAAATTAAAACAAGTACCAACTCGTGATGTAGAAACACATACAACAACAATTAAAAGGAAAAACGATAGCTTAAACCCAGCACAACTTTGGCACGCTAGGCTAGGTCATATTTCCCTAAGTAGAATGAACAAGTTAGTTAGGAGAGACATGTTTGATTTGTCATACATTAACTCCCTACCGACTTGTGAGTCTTGTCTCAAGGGAAAGATGACTAAACAACCCTTCAAGGGCAAGCCTGAACGTGCTCAAGGTCTATTGGATCTGATCCATACTGATGTGTGTGGCCCACTTAGCATTGGTACTAAGTACGGTCACACGTACTTCATCACCTTTACCGATGATTACTCTAGGTATGGGTACTTGTACTTAATGAAGCACAAGTCTGAATCCTTTGAAAGGTTCAAAGAATTCAAGGC
>KV017300.1:3879-15176 GCA_001598015.1 Dorcoceras hygrometricum
TGTATGTTAGATGTGATAGTGGATATGATGGCTATCATGAAACACATCTAATAGTCACTGTGTATTCTAAACACGTTCCTAGTCGATTGGGCCGTAAAAATGAGGATAAGGCCGCCTGAGCTTGAGACTAGAATCTGCGATGTGAAGTAACATGTTTCATTGGTAAGGAACATTGTGATGTTCTGAGCATGCAGATGGATAGTGACCTGGTGATCTATTGAACTACCCTCGTTCGGACTTTCCAAGTGGTTACCATTTGTCGAGTGGATAAGTCCGAGGTCTTGGTTGTACTGATTAGTCCTCACAACTCGAAACATCATTGAGACTCTACATGATAGGTGCCTCACTTTGACCCGTTTACCGACTCATTTGGGGTCATTAGGTGGTGGGATTGGGTGAGGTCCCGATGCATGTAGGAGTCGATGCTTCGTTGTCGAGGATTCACCGCTCGCTTTTATGCGTGGATATCCTATGCTATCTGAGGAGATAATAGTGTGATAAATATCTGGCCAGAGTACTAGATGTGTTTTGGGTAAATGGGTTTACCTAGTAACACACGTGATGTCACTATTTGATCTCCGAGATGTATGCATAGTTATTGGATCTTTAGCGACTCTCGATTCGTTGTACGAGGATTCACCGCTCGCTTTTATGCGTGGATATCCTATGCTATCTGAGGAGATAATAGTGTGATAAATATCTGGCCAGAGTACTAGATGTGTTTTGGGTAAATGGGTTTACCTAGTAACACACGTGATGTCACTATTTGATCTCCGAGATGTATGCATAGTTATTGGATCTTTAGCGACTCTCGATTTACCAATGGTCGTTGATCTGATCGGGATATATGTGTTGAAAGGACCGTACTGTACGCTAACCACGACCGACTGGTTCTTGCAGGCACTATCAGTGATACCTAGGGGATCATGGGGCGATATTGCTAGGCGCTTTACCATGATCCGATGGGTCAGTCCGAAATTGTGATTTTGGAGTCGCAATCGTTGTGGGCCCATGGCTAGCTGTATCCCTGAACCATTGAGGGTCACACAAGTACTGGTTTCATGATTCCCGCACGGAAACTGAGCTCAATGTGTTGAGCATAGGAGGAGGAATTTAGGAAGTTCGACTTCCTAAAAGTCAAAAGGGGTCAAATTGCAATTTCCCTAAAGTTTGGGCTAGTTTGACTATCCTTGAAACTTGGAGGGCTAAACTGCAATTTTGGACTAGGTGGTCTGAAAAATTGTTTTCGCATCAGAATACTCAGTTTTGGAAACTGTGTAGATCGGTCCGATCTGATCGTCGATAGGGATTATGATGAAGCCACGGTGATGGAAACGAACCAAATGTTCATATGGACCTGGGCCCGCCCCAGGCCCATTGGGCTGGTTCAAGCCCATAATAAGTCTACTTATACTAGACCTAGGGCTACATGGGAAACACACTCTCACAACACCAAACCCTAGACAAAAGCCGCCGCCTCCCTCACTCCCTCTCCCACGACCGCCGCACCTTCCTTGCGCCGCCGCCCGCCGCCGCCGTTGCTCACGTGATTGGACTTGTTCCGATCACGTAGACGAGGAGATTCCGTCCGTGGTAAATTTGTCAGGTCTTCTAGTGCAGGCTGACGAAGGAGTCCTGTTTCCAGTCGTGGACCGGATTCGGAGAACTACCACCGCCAACCGTTGAAGTGCCAGTTTCCCTGTGAAACTGGTCGGAGCCAGGCACCTAGACGCCAGCAAGGTAACGCTCTAAAACATCCTATGAATGTTTTATTGCATTTCATTATTATGTATTGACCGTTCTCGGTGCAAAATTTTAAATCTTCCGCTGCGCCCCTGGAAACGGGATCCGGATCCGCCGCTGCGCCAACAGAGCAGACATGAGTAGTTTTAAATCTTCCGCTGCGCCCCTGGAAACCGGGATCCGGATCCGCCGCTGCGCCAACAGAGCAGACATGAGTACACCAACGAAGACAAAAAGAAAGCAAATCTGGAAAATGTGGCTAGGGACATTCTCTACAAGACACTGGAAAAAAATATGTTCAGCAAGTTATAAACCTGTGCCACAGCAAAAGATATTTGGGAAAAGCTGACACAAATATGTGAAGGCAACGATGAGACAAAAGAGAACAAGCTGATTGTCGCTCAGCAGAAATATGAATCTATGAAGATGAAGGATGGAGAAACAATGACGGAGTTTGATGAGCGATTTAGCGTCGTGGTGATTGAGTTGACTAGCTTGGGAAAAGAGTATAGCAACTGTGAGTTGGCTTTGAAGGTGATGAGAGCATTGCCCAGGGAATGGGACGTTAAGACGATGGCCATGCGGGAGTCCAAGGACCTCAATAAGCTAGAGCTTCACGATCTATTTGCAAACCTTAAAGCTTATGAGTTCGAGTTGGAAACAAGAGCAGAAACTGGACCGTCAACCTCCCAGCCGACCAAAGCGCTAGCAGCTACAACATCAGAACAGTGCTCTCCAAGCACTAGCAAGACAACTGATCAACTCAGCAACGACGTCATGTCTGTGCGAGAGTATGCTCGGTTGTTTTCTTCTCTGTTGGCGTATGTCCCGCATGTTGCTGGCCGGGAGAGGGCCAAGAGGACTAAGTTTATTGAGGGTTTTAACGATGAGTTGTATACTTTGGTTTTGTCGAGCAAACCAAAGAGCTATGCAGAGGCTGTGGATAGTGCAATCGACATCGAGGATGGTCTACGGAGCCGGAGGTCGCGTGCTAGGCCTCAGGGAGCTCAGGGTGGTCGTCCCGCTGTTCAAGGAGCACAGTCTTCTCAGTCTTCCCAGTCTGCCCGTCAACCCCAGCAGCAGCAGCAGCAGTTGGCTCAGTAGTCTGGCCATCAGAGGTTTCGTCCCCGTGGACATCAGTTTAAGAAGAAGTCTGGTTCTGGCTCTTCTGGTTCTGACAGCTCTAGTAGCAGTTCTTCTAGGGTAGATTGTTGTAGCTTCTGTGGAGTCAAGCATCCGTCGACTCAGTGTGTTTGTGTGCAGGGCTCTTGTAATATCTGTGGTCAGTATGGACATTTCGTGAGGGTGTGTCCATCGGCTGGATCGCAGCAAGCCGCAGCCCCACCTCAGGGTCGAGGAGGATCGTCTAGGGGTCGTTCCCCTCAGTTTCCGCAACCTAGAGTTGGAGAGACGCAGTTTAGGCCGTTCCAGTTGCCTGGTCCATCACGTTTCGGACAGTCGTCTCAGCAGCATTTCTCTGGACCCCAACATGCTCAAGAGAATGCCATTACGAGAGAGCAAGCGGAGGGCGCGCCGAGCGGAGTGATTGCAGGTAACTGTTCTGTCTTTGATTTTCCTGCACGAGTGTTGTTTGACACTGGCGCATCGCATTCGTTTATTTCTGATGCATTTGTGGTCGAGCATGGTTTGCATACCACTTCTTTGCACGATATTGTGTCTGTTTTTACTCCTGGCGGTGCGAGCTTGTACTCCCAAGTGGTTTTGTTGAATGGCGTTCTAAGTTTTGGTGAGCATGTGCTAGTAGCGAATTTGATTCGTTTGATGTTGTGGGATTTCGACTGTATAGTGGGAATGGACGTGTTGTCCAGTTATAGGGCCTCCGTGGATTGTTTCCATGGGATCGTGCGTTTTAGGCCTCGGTCCGGTGAGAAATGGAATTTCTACGGTGCTGATTCCCAGTCGAATATTCCGCTAGTCTCTACGATGGAGATGTTCAGCTTGTTGTCGGCGGAGAACGCTGGATTTATGATTTACGCGTTGGATGCATCTTATTCTTTGCATGTGCAGCTCAGCGACGTTCCAGTGGTGCGTCATTTTCCTGATGTGTTTTCGGAGGAGATTCCTGGTTTTCCTCCGCAGAGGGAGATTGACTTCAGCATTGAGTTGGTGCCTGGCACAGCTCCGATTTCGCGTCACCATATCGTTTAGCGCCTGCTGAGTTGAGAGAGCTCAAGGTACAACTGGATGATTTGCTAGGGAAAGGTTTTATTAGACCTAGTATGTCGCCGTGGGGAGCGCCTATCTTGTTTGTCAAGAATCAGGATGGCACAATGAGAATGTGCATTTACTTTCGTCAGCTGAACAAAGTTACTGTTAAGAATAAATACCCGTTGCCGAGGATCGACGATTTGTTTGACCAGTTGAAAGGCACTGCTGTATATTCGAAGATCGATCTACGCTCAGGGTACCATCAGTTGAGAGTTAGAGATCAAGATGTTGTGAAGACTGCTTTTTGTACTAGGTACGGGCATTTTGTGTTTCTGGTAATGCCTTTCGGATTGACCAATGCTCCTACAGTCTTCATGGATTTGATGAACCGAGTCTTCCGCGAGTTTATAGATCAGTTTGTGATCGTGTTCATTGATGACATCTTGGTGTATTCAAAGACTCCTTTGGAGCACAAGGAGCATTTGAGAGTTGTCCTTCAGACATTGAGAGACTCGCAGCTGTATGCCAAGTTCTCCAAGTGCGAGTTCTGGTTGGATCGCGTCGTGTTTTTGGGTCATGTGATTTCAACGGATGGCATTTCTGTGGATCCCAGTAAGGTAGATGCTGTTTTGAACTGGGAGCGACCGAGGAATGTGTCTGAGGTTCGTAGTTTCTTGGGTCTGGCTGACTATTACCGTCGTTTCATAGAGCGTTTCTCTAGTATATCTAGGCCGATGACTCAGCTGACTCAGAAAGACAAGCGGTTCGTTTGGACTGAGCAATGCGAGAATGCTTTTCAATTGCTCAAGGAGAAGTTGACTACTGCGCCTGTGTTGGATTTGCCGTCTGGTTCAGGTGGCTTCGTTGTGTGTTCTGATTCTTCGCTCAATGGATTGGGCTGTGTGTTGATGCAGCATGGACGTGTCATTGCGTATGCCTCGTGGCAGTTGAAATCGCACGAGACTTGTTATCTAGTTCATGATTTGGAGCTAGCAGCTGTGGTCTTTGCGTTGAAGATTTGGCGCCACTATCTGTATGGCGAGCAGTTTGTGGTGTATTCGGACCACAAGAGTTTGCAGTATTTGTTTTCGCAGCCTAACTTGAATATGAGACAGCGTAGGTGGATGGAGCTACTGAAGGATTTTTATTGTGAGATCAAGTACCAGCCTGGAAAAGTTAATGTAGTGGTTGATGCGTTGAGCAGAAAGGCTCAAGGGGATATGCTTGCATCGTTGTACGTTTCTAAAGACCGTGAGCATCTTAGCACTACTGGTTGGAGGTTTTACCCGGCTGAGGATTATGTTGTGCTTTATTCTTTCCAAATTGAGCCACAGATTATTTCGAGCATTAGAGTTGCTCAAAGAACAGATCCTTCCATCCACGAGATGAAGTTGAAGGTCAGGGCCGGTCAACTTGAGGACTATTCTGTTTCGTCTGATGGTTTTTTGCGTTTCCGTGGTCGGTTGGTTGTGCCCAATTTGATAGACCTTTGGGAGGAGATCCTTAGAGAAGCGCATTGCAGTAGACACAGTGTTCATCCTGGTGCACGGAAGATGTACCATGCGTTGAAGCCGCACTTCTGGTGGGCTGGTTTGAAGAGCGACGTTGCTGGTTTTGTTGCTCGTTGCTGGAACTGTCAGCAGGTTAAGGCTGAAAGGATGAGACCTGGTGGTCTTTTGCAGAGTTTGGAAGTGGCCCAATGGAATTGGGAGCATATAGCGATGGATTTTGTGACGCATTTGCCTCGTTCTAGCAGAGGTTGCGATGCGATTTGGATTGTTATCGATAGATTGTCGAAGTCTGCACACTTCATTCCCTATGGTATGACGTTTTCTTTGAAGAAAATGGCGAAACTTTACGTGGATTTTGTGGTTAGACTGCACGGTGTGCCTGTTTCGATCGTTTCAGACCGAGATCCAAGGTTTACTTCCAGGTTTTGGAAGAGTTTGCAAGCAGCTTTGGGTACCATATTGGCTATGAGTACAACGTATCACCCCCAGACAGATGGTCAATCTGAGAGAACTATCCAGACGTTGGAGGATATGTTAAGAGCTGTTGTTATGGATTTTGGTGGTAGCTGGCAAGACGCGTTGTCGTTGGTTGAGTTTTCTTATAATAACATCTACCAAGTGACGATTGGTATGACGCCGTTTGAGGCTTTGTATGGTAGAAAGTGCAGATCGCCAGTATGTTGGGAAGAAGTGGGGGAGAAGCAGTTGTTTTCCCCATATTTTGTGCAGCAGATGAAGGACATGTGGACTTGATTCGACAGCGGATGAAAGCTACCCAGGATCGCCAAGCCAGTTATGCGAATATGAGGCATCGACCTCTAGAGTTTCAGGTTGGTGATCTCGTTTTCCTTAAAGTTTCTCCGTTCGTAGTGTTATGCGCTTTGGTCACAAGGGAAAGTTAGCCCCTCGTTATGTTGGTCCGTATGAAATTATTGAGAGGATTGGCCCTTTGGCGTATCGACTGTTGTTGCCACCAGATTTATCTTCTCTACATGATGTCTTTCATGTTTCCATGTTGAGGAAGTACGAGCCAGATCCTTCTCATGTGTTGAGAACTGACGTGGTTGAGCTAGATCAGACGTTGAGCTACGTTGAATATCCCTTGCGGATCCTAGACAGAAAAGAGAAACAGTTGAGGAATAAAACCATTCCTTTGGTAATGGTGCAATGGAGCAAACATGGTAGGGAAGAAGCGACCTGGGAGCTGGAAGAGAAGATTCAGCGTGAGGGGCCGCATCTGTTTGAACAGATGTTGTCTCAGATTTTCCAGTAGTCGTTAGTTTTTGGTTGTTCTTTTCCCTAGTTGTTGTCTGTTGTTTGCTCAGTTATCTTGAACTCTTGGGTTCAGTTGAGTTGTTCCCGGATTTGTTGATTTCGAGGACGAAATCGTGTTTTAGTGGGGGAGAGATGTGAGACCTATTTTTTCACAATCAGGTGTTGGTCGGGTTTGGACCAACTGTTGGTCGATGTGCTTGGCGTAGAAATCGAATTTGCCTAAGTGTTGGAATCAGCAGTTGGAAAGATATCTGACGTTGCGTGGAAGACATTTTTTTGAGTACCAGCTGTTGAGTCAGTCGTTGGTGACATTTGATTTAGATGTGCGTTCCAGCAGTAGCAGTAGGAATCAATTGGAGCAGCAGTGCATCGTTAGATTTCAGTCGTTGCGTTTTGATAAGCAGCAGCAGCAATGCTGACGTGGATTTGTAGCGGGTAGCGAAACTACGTCGTTTTGATAAGTTGGAACGACAGCGTTTTGAGTGGAGTGCTTTGTACCAGCTGTTGGTTATGATAGACATCAGCTGTTGAGAGATCTCATGCGTTGCGGCTGCTGGTTTGTGAATCAGCTGTTGGTAGCGAGGTGACGTGTTCCTCTGCGACGTCGTTTGGTTAAGTGGGTGTGACGTCGTTTTGTTTAGTTGTTCGCTGTTTAGCGATAAGCAAAAGCTGATGCGAGATTTCAACTGCTGGTTGATATAACAGCGATGGCGACTGTTTTGTCAGTGGAATCTGTTCTTGCTTATGTCGGCTGTTGAGAAGTGTATTTAATAGAGGACTTAGCTGTTGTTCTCTATTATTTGTTTCCCCGACACTTAGAAATATTTCCTTCGTTTCCAAATCTTGTCGCGATACCCTAGTTACTGTTCATCGTAACCTTATCTGTCCTAATTTCCGGTGGTAGACAACTCCGACGAGAGTGAGAGTGCTAGAATTGTACTCCTCTCGCTAAGGCGCTTCGTTCTATACCTCTTTAGAAGGCTTTGGAGGAGCTGGAAGAGGATCGCAGGATCGCTAAGACATCTCCCTTGTGTAGTTTGTTAGCATAAGCGTTCCTGCCGTGCCGGTAGTTCGTTGGGGTAAGTGATAATTCTACCTTTAAGCTTTGTTAGAGCTTTTCGTTAAGTTGGGAAGGTAGATATGCGCTGGTGGAGTTGTAGCTCCCAGATGCTGTTGTTTTGTGTTTCGGCTTTTGAGCAGTAGATTGTGTTGGTTTAGCAGGTGACAGATCTGTGTTGCTTGGACTTCGTTGTAGCAGCTGTGTGTGGTAATTGTAGCTCAGGAGCTGGTGAGGTACGGATGTTGAGCTTATATTACGGCTGGAATTGGCATGGATATTATGTTGTTTGCTGTGTGTGCATTGCTTGTTGTTTATATGCTGTTCAGCTGTTGCATTGCATACGCACTATGATTTCCATTTCAGCTGTTGTAGCCGTGCTTTGTTGTTGCTCTGTTTTCTTACCAGGATGCGAGGGTGAGCGGCAATACCGCACTCTCATCTCCCTGCTGGTCTGTTAGCCCTCATGCGCCGAGTGGTTAACTACCACAGTTCATGGGTTGGGCAACAACAGGTTGAGTTGTTGATGCATCTGGTATTCAGGTGTGGTGTAAAGATGAGCGGGTAATTCCCGTATGCTTGTACACACACCAGTGGCCAGCATTCTTCGCAGAATCTGTTGTCAGCTGTTGAATTCCTTGGCTCCCTTCCTTGGTTGTAGCCTTCGGCTGTTGCATTGTCCCTCATGCATAGCATTAGCATTATATCTTTTGCTATTCATTGCTGTTTTATAGTTGCTTTCCGTACTGGGGTTTGACCCCTAGGTTCCTCTGGGGCTGTTGTGTTGTTTGCCTGTTTGTGGTTCAGGTTTTCTAGGTTATTCCGCTGGCCGTGGCTTTGACCCAGCTGGAGGTGCCCCAGGAGGTAGATAGAGTGTCCCAGTTATGTATAGTATTTATATGCACTGGTATCACTTTGGGTGGGATGTCCCGGGTGATGCTTAGATCTATATAGCTGGCAGTCTTTTAGTACTTGTGTTGTATTCAGCCGTTGGGCAATTTGTTGTACTTGACTGTTTGTGCTGTTGTAGATTTATTAAACTGGGATTATTTGAGTATCGTTGTATTTTAAATTATGTTATCTTTCTGTCAGGCCAAAAAAAAATTTAACCATTTTTTAGTTGCTTCCGCTTGTTTTGCGTGTTTTGTCTCTGATGTGAGCACGAGGCCTGACAGCGCAAAGTCTGGTTGGCTAAAGAACAGACTTGATAAGGAAATGGCGAAAGCTGGATCCAAGTCATTTGTTCAGAACCAACAAAGACGTGACTCTAGGAAGGTCAAATCTGTTTGGAAAAAGATTCAGCCGAGAAGAGATCCATTGGTCAAAATATCAAACCTAAACTCGACAGATCTCACCATACTTCTGCACAGACCCTTATGGACTATCATACTGGGAAAACTGTCAATGTAATTCAAGTATGGGTCCCGAAAGGGGTAATACTATCTGGACCCAAGTAAAATTGGGTACCAAAATCTGTTTACATGATTGTAGGACCACAGGTACCAAGCTGGAAGCGAATCAATCATATGGTACTTGGATAGCGGCTGTGCACGTCACATGACTGGAAAAAAGAAGCTGCTATCAGATGTCATCCTACACAAAGGAGCAAAAATTGTGTTTGGTGATAACGCTCATGGTAACACTGTGGGAAAGAGTAAGCTTATCCACGGTAACATTTCTATATCAGATGTCTTAGTTGTAACCTGCATTACAATTTGATTAGTATAGTCAGCTATGTGACAAGGGTTACATAGTTAATTTTCAACAACACACCTGCACAGTTCAGAGTCCAAATGGTCTGACTGTATTGGTAGGTAAACGTTCGGGGAATACCTATATAATCGATTGGTCAGAGCAGCTGGGATCTGAACAGTTATGCCTTGCAGCTGACTCTTCCAAGAGCTGGCTGTGGCATCAAAGAATGAATCATCTGAACTTCAAAACACTTGCTAAATTGAGTCAGCATGATATGGTCTCTGGTATGCCAAAAATCAATTTTTCTAAGGTTTGTGCCGCTTGTCAGCTGGGTAAGCAAATTAAATCTACTTTCAAAAAGAAAGGCGGTAAACGTTCTTCCCGTAGCTTAGAGCTTTTGCATATGGATCTTTTTGGTCCTATACCCGTAACTAGCTTAAGGGGAACGAATTACACCCTAGCAGTTGTTGATGATTTTACAAAATATACTTGGGTGTTGTTTTTAAAAGCAAAATCTGAAACCACCGACCAGCTGATACGTCTTTTAAAACTTTTGAAAACAGATCTTGTACAGTCAACCGGATAAGAAGTGATCGTGGAACTGAGTTTTTAAATCATAAATTAACTTCTTATCTAGAAGACATTGGGATAAAGCATGAGCTTTCAGCAGCTAGAACTCCTCAGCAGAACGGGTTAGCTGAAAGGAGAAACCGTACTTTAAAAGAAGCTGCTAGATCTATGATTGCTTATTCCGGTATTTCACAAAAATTTTGGGCAGAAGCAGTTAACACAACATGTTATACTCAAAACAGATCTATGATTAATAGGATGCATGATAAAACCCCATATATATCTTGTTTCAGGGTGTTTGGGTGCAGATGTTTTATTCATAATAATGGCAAAAAGCACCTAACCGCATTTGAACCAAAATCTGATGCAGGTATCTTCCTAGGTTATTCAGCTGTTAGCAAATCCTATCGCGTATTCAACAACAGAAGTCTAACAGTTGAAGAATCCGCTCATGTATTCTTTGATGAGACAAGCTTCAGATCCAACTCAGCTGCAAGCCTACATGATTTGTGTTCACGTCTGGAATCAACAAGTCTTGATGAATCAGATGATGACGTGCCACAACAACAATATTCAGCTGAAACACAACAAGCGCTGGACACATCGCACGACAACGCACAACAAGATCTGACAGGTAATCCAGTAGTCATCGATTTAACTAACGTTGACTCTACACAGGATCAGATCTCTCCAAGTGTACCAGCTATTGGAGCTGAAGCGACCAACGTGTTGGCGACAATGGCGGATCCGGATCCCGTTTCCCGGGGGCGCAGCGGAAATCAAAAATTGCCCCGAGAAACGTTCAATACATTCAAATACAATTCTATAAACATTCATAGGGTATTCAAAGAATCGTTACCTTGCTGGCGTCTAGGCGCCTGGCTCCAACCAGAATTCGCAGGGAAATCTGGCTCTTGAATTGTAGGCGGCGGTAGATCATCCTAATCAGGTCCACGACCGGAATCAAGACACCTTCGTCAGCCTGCACTATAAGGACTGACGAATTCAGCACGGATGGAAACTCCTCATCGCGGTGATCGAGACAAGTCCGATCACGTAGATGGCGGCACACGGCGGCGACACGGGGCGGCGCAAGGCGGCGGCCGACGGCGTGAGGTTGAGGGAGAGGAGGGGTGGCCGAGTGTGAAGTATGGAGGCTAGGGTTGTGAGTTAATTGTATGATTAAAGCCCTAGTACAATACTAGTATATAACAAATATACATGGGCTTGAACCGGCCCATTGGACTTGGGTCAGGCCCAAGTCCATATGAACATTT